>MU612863.1:0-10688 GCA_025201675.1 Cunninghamella echinulata
AAAAAAAAAAAGGTACGTATATGATTATATAGGAGGAATAAAGTTGGTTATGATTTATACATGCAAAATTAATTCATTCATTTTTTTTTTTTTTCTAGTATTAAATCAATTTTTTTTTCTATCATATCATTTTTATTGTTTTAATTGGTTCGATTTATATATATGTATGTTATATTAATTTCAAAGTCAGTATTAAAATGCCAAGTTAACAGAATATAGATATGGGTATTATCTGATCTTGATCTCAAAAGATTATTATTTTAAATATGTATCAAAAATAGAAAAAAGAAAAAAAAACATCATCAAAAAATAAAATAAAAAGAAATTGAAATAGTCTACTATTTTTTTTAATACATATATTAAATGTAATATATGTATGATTAATAAATAAAAAAAAAAAAGAATATTCATTTCTTTTAAAAGACCGAAGAAGATGAAGAAGTAAAAGAAAAATGAAGTTTTAAAACGAAACCAATAAAAGTTTGTGGTCACAGGTAGTTGGTTATACTATTGGTAAAAGAAGTATTTATGATATATAGATGAAACCAAGTTTCCTTTTATAAAGAGAATATATTTACTCCTGCCTTTTTTTTATTTTTGATCATTGTACCACCACCATTACCTTTTTGTGTGAAAAAAATAAAAAAGCAGTTCTAAGTATTTGGATCATATCCGATGTATACCAAGAAAAAATAGTGTAACTATCGACCGTCATCATTATTTTTTTTTTATTTTTATTACATTATATTAAAATATAGAAAATTATTACTATAATTATGATCAATTTATTAAAATATGTGGTATTGTTTTATTAAAAATGGGTAGGAGAGGCTCTTTATTATTATTAGAAGGGGTCCTCATTCTTTTTTTTTTTTTTCTTACAGGTAAAACAATGTTATGTCAATTAAAACATCATAATTAAAATAATTAAAGTAAAATAATAATAATAATAAAAACTTATTATCATCATTATCACTTAAAAAAGAATTAGTTGGGAAAAAAGAATAAAAAAGGAAAAACACGCTAAAGAATAGTTTCTTAAGAATTTTTTAAATTTAGAACCTAAAATAAATAAATATAAATTTAGTCTTGATTTTTCTTTCTTTTCTTCTTTCACTTTTCTTTCACTCTTTTATTTTTTCATTTTTATTTACATCTCACACATATATCAAAAGAACAGCACTATGAAGGTCTCTACTACTTTATTCATTGCTCTCGGTTTCGCTGCTACCAACGTATTAGCTCAATCTCCTGCTAGCTGTAGCTGTGATCCTAACGATTATTCTTGTATTCGTGATTGTGGTAAATAAAAATAAAAATAGCAGTGTCAAAGTTAAAAATAAAATAAATATAAACATAAAAAAATAAAAACATTTATAATAGTATGAAAGAAAATGGTTTATTTATTATTATTATTATTTTATAATAGTAACCAATACTAATAGCTGTGTTACCGACTGTGGTAATGATACTGATTGTTATGCCAAATGTATCCAAGCAAGCTGGCCTGGCCAATCTGCTCAAGCTACTGCTACTGATGGAGTAACTACCAACCCTACTGGTACTGATGGTACTACCAATCCTTCTGGTACCCCCACCGATGGTACTACTAATCCTTCTGGTACTCCTTCTGATGGCACCTCTAATACCCCTGTCACTGGTACTCCTTCCGATGGTGTTTCTTCTGGTCAACCTACTCCTTCCAATGGTCAACCTACTTCCTCTCCTATTGTTAACCCTTCTTCTACCGTTAGCGGATCCGCCTCTGGAACTGTAAATATAATATATATACATATATACATATATACATATACATTTAATAGAATGTTTTGGAAAGCATAATGTGATGAATAATATGTTTATTAATATACTTGTTTTTATTTTTTTATAAAAAAACAAAAAACAAATAGGCTTCCGCTTCTGGTACAAATTCAGCTTCTGCTACCACCACTCCTAATGCCGGTAATACTGTTAGCGCTATTTCTATGTCCGCTATCGCTATGACCCTTTCCGCCGTTGCTTTCGCTTTCTATGCTTAAAAAAAAAAAAATTTTTTTTTCTAATTTCCATTTCAATCCCATATCAAATAATATATTATTTTTCTATATTTTAATATTTCTACATCATTATTTCTTTTTTACTTATTTAGTTGATTATATTGTATAATAAAAAATAATAATTCGTTTTAACGACTTTAAAAAAAAAAAGCATTCTCTAATATAATAAAATAACAATACTAATGATAACAATGATATAATGATAATGATATACTCTCTTTAATAATAACATCGTGTATTCTTTATCTAACTATAATAAACTTTCAAAAGAAAAATACCAGCATTTATTAAATATGTATAAAATATAACTTTGTACAACCATTTTTTCAAAAAATGTTGTTGAAAAAGGAATCAAGGAGGCTAGGTTGTTACTAAAATATACAAGATCTCCTTTCATTTAAATTTCCTCTTTTTTCTATTTTTTCATTTTTCTTTTTTATATTCTTTTTCTTATTCTTTCTACTTTCCTTCTTTTCTTACTTCCTTCTTTCCTATATTATAGTTTCCAGAAAGAAATAAATAAACATCGTATCGCAGTTTTAAAAAATAATTTATTAAAATAAAGAGAGAAAAAAAAAAAAATGATTTTCCATTTTTTTTCTTTCACTTCTTTTCATTTTTATTTTTTATTATTATTGACCCTCAGTTCATTCATGACCTTGATCACCACCACCAATACCAACCCTATTCTCTATGAAAAAGTAACTAGTCATCAAGTTCTTCAACGTAATCATTACAACAATCAAGTTCAAGTGAAATCCAAAAATGGAACCATTTTAACATTGAAAGTGGGGGGGCCATATACGATCGATGAATCTATAACCGATGTTTATGTAGGGGATGTATGGGTATTAGCTGGTCAAAGTAATATGCGTGGATATGGATTTTTTGAAAAGGAAATTACATCTTTAGATCCTAAACCAATGCACGTTTTTTATTCCAATGAATCATCGTGGGGCCCTGTTCGTTCTGATCAACCTGTTCATCAAATAGCTACTTCCCCAAGACCAGTCCACCATACTTTACCCGATCCTACAGTTAGTGACCCTAACTTATCTGTGGTTAGAGGATACTCTTTGGTTCCTGCCTTTAATCATTATTACCGAGACCATTTGGGCAATGTGCCCGTTGGATTTATTCCTTGTTCTCATGGTGGAGTGGAATTAAATAAATGGTCTCCGACTGTAAATCATAGTGATCCTCAAACCTCTCTTTATGGGGCTATGATGGATAAAATAAATTTAGCCAGTGGTGGAAAAGGTCATATTACTGGCGTCCTATGGTATCAAGGGGAATCGGATGCTGTCAAGCTTGATTTAGCTAAACAATATGCTACTGCTTTTAAATCCTGGTTACTCCAACTTTACACGGATCTTAATATGCAATTCAATGATAATGTACATCAACAACCTATTTATTTTATCTATACACAGATTGCTACAACTTTAGCAAATAAAATAAATTTGGATGCTGAATTAGGTTGGAGTCTTGTTCGTCAAGCTCAATTACAAGTTTTTGATGAATTGGCTGCTTCAAACTATCCTATTGCTTTAGTACCAACTATCAATGCAGACTTGGACGATTATATTCATTTATCAGGCCGTGGCTCTCAGCAAGTAGGAAAACTCATGGCACAAGCCGCCGTACAACTCATTCAATCAAAAAAGGAAAAAGAAGAAGGAAAACAGGTCAATGTAACACTTTATGGAACAAAAGTTGATATGATTCATTACCCCTTTAATGAGAATAAAAATTATAATCATGTTTTAAGAATCACTTTTAATCATGATACTTTACCATCTCATTTTAAATGGCAATCATCATTTAGTCAACAAATCACAGGGTTTACCATTCATGATACACAAACTCAATATCAATTGATCAATATGATTTATTCTATTAAAATTCATGAACAACGTTACGTAGATTTATATTTAACAGAAAATGGGTACAGATTATTGGCCAATAGCAATAATACTATAACGAATCGATATGTTCTTTATTACGGGTTTGGTCAACGTCCTTATTGTAATTTAATATCTACTTCTCAAATTCCTTCTTTGGCTTATGGTCCTTTATCTATTCCTGTAACACCTTTACCCATCTAGCATTTTTTTATATTATTTTTTTTCATATTTTTATTACCATTTGTTATAATAATAATAAATATATATATGTCTTGTTTGATTAGTTCTAAAAATAGTTTATTGTAATTTTTTATTTTTTATTTTAGATAATGACTATTCTTCACATGTAATCTATTTCTTTTACTTTTTAATCCTTCAAAAACGTTTCTTTTTTCTATTTTTTTTTATTTTATTTTTTCTTGTACGTAATTTTATTTTTTCCTTGTTAATTATTATTTTTATAAATACATGAAAAACTTGTTTTTTCTTAGCTTATATGTAAATAAGAGTCGTAAAAGAATATTCATAAAAGCAATTGTTTTTTGGTATATATAAATACATATATATAAACACGCTTTTTTTTTGTTTTTTTGTTTTCTTGTAATTTTTTATTCATACATGATATGTTTAATAAAGTGTGTACGTGTATTTGTGTGTGTGTAAATGAGTATATAAAATATGTTTTTTTTTTAAAAAAAAAAAAATCAAAATCAAAATCAAAAAATGTAAATAATATAAAAAGTGATCATGAAGGTTTTTTAGAAAGATAAATAATAAAAAGTTATATAGTAATAATAATTCATAAATTTTGAAAAAAAAAATTATAGTAATAAAGAAAAATATGCCTAAGTGTATATAATAAATTAATATATATAGATAAATTAAGGAACGTAAAAAGATTAAATGGGTGGGTAAATTAAATAAAAATAATAATAATTATATATTTATATATATATTGTTTTGTTTTTGTTTCTTGTTTTTTTAAAGTTTGTTGGGGATAGTGAAGATGTTAATAATGGAGAAGAAAGTGTGTATATCTTTAAATGATAGTTGATCATTAAGTTTATATCATAAGTGTGTTCAAATTTTCATTCAAAATAATATCAGAGACAGCAATCATGACATGCTTTAATAATGTAGTATCTGTTGCATCCGTATAGTGGGTATAAACACGTTTTTCAGTATGCTGATTTAGTCGTTGGAATCTCTTTTTAAAATAAGCTCTCGTTTGTTCAAAATCATTATTATTGCCTATATATATTAATGTTTATATATAAGTGAATCATTTCGCTAATTTATATTTATCTTTTTTTCCCATTCTTTCTATATATATCTTTTATTATTCTTATTTTACCTTTATAATCTGGGAACCATTGTGACACAGGTGAGACATTGATTTTATCTTTAAAGATGTCAATTTTATTTAGAAATAGAATCATTGAAGTATTTACAAACCATGGTGAATTACAAATAGTATCAAATAACATTAAAGCTTCATGCATCTATTAGAATAATATATACAATAAGATGAGTGAACGAAAAATAAAATGATTTAAAATAAATAAATGATAATAAATAGCACAATATATGCAATATAAAAAATAAACTTTTAAGATTGTAAACTTACTTGGTTCTATGATATCATTTTATAATGTAAATAAATATAAATAATAATAATAAAAAAAAAAAAGAAAAAAGTAAAAAAACCCGAGAAATGAATATTAAACTCTATATTATCCTTTAACATCTTTTCATTATTATTATTATTATTATTATTATTGATTAAATATAAATTTACCGAATCTCTATCTTCTACCAAGCATTGATCATAGCCACTAATAGCTACTACAAATAAGATGGCTGTTACATTTTCAAAACAATGAATCCTATTTTTTTTTTAAAAAAAAAATAAATAAATAAATAAATGTATATATAAATATATATATGTAAATGATGTGATTTTATACCGTTTTATTAAACTATATATAGTAATCCTTTTTATCTTTTTTGTTACGTACCATTTTTTTCTTTCAGATCGTTGTCCCCCAACATCAAACATTCTATAAGTTAGTGGTCCCAAATGAAAAACAGTTTCGACAATTCCAGTTGTCTTTGCACGACATCGGATGATATCTTGATCAGTTGGCATATAATCATTTTCCCATAACTTATCTAATTGCTTATAAAAGCTTTTTTATAATAATAATAATAAAAAAAAAAAACAAATAAATAAATAAGGATATATTAGATCGATCTTCATTTCTTTTTTTTTTTTTTAATAGTATTTATACATATAAGATCTTATACTTACTATGCAGCATTATCGTGTAAAGCAAATGTATTTCCTTGTTTACAAGCTTCCTGTACACCAGAATCTTCCCATAATTGTTGTAAAGGTAATAAATATTGAATAGGGTATGGTTCATTTTTATTAATCGATGGTGGTTCATGAAATAATGGCAAATATTCCTAATAATAAATAAATATAAAGATAAGTAAATAAAAAAAATAAAAAATTGAGGATGATGATGATTTATCTAATTATCTTAAAAATATACCACTTTACTGTTAATTGTTGGTCACCAAAATCAATATGTAATATTTCCATTGCTTCCAAGATAAGTTGCATAGTACTAGTGATATTTGAAAATACAATATGACGAAAATTTTCCCTTTCAGTAGCATCAAATCCAGCAGCATGGATTAACCTCATTTGTTTTAGTACAGTCGATTTCCCGGATTCCCCAGCACCTTTATATAAGAGTAGATATTTATAAGTAAATATAAAGTATTATTGTTTTATTCTTTTACACATACACATACACAGACACCCACGCATGCATATGTGTATATGTATATATGTATATATATATGTATGTGTATATACCTAATAAAAGTAGTTTTACTTCAGTTTTCAACTTTTTTTCGTCAGCTTTTATTTGTCTATCGATTAAACGATTGGCTACTGAATCTGAACCAACAGAAGTAGGTCCATTTTTATTTCCAGTACTTGCACAGTTTCCCATGATAATTATTTATATCTAGTTTATATTTATTTTATTGAATTTTATTTTAAAAGGTTATGTTGTAATAGTGAGAATTGAATGGGTATATATGAATATATATATATAATACTCATATAATATACATATATATATTTAAATAGATTTATGTATATAATATATGAATATATGAGTATATATATAAAAGTATATATAAAAAAAAAAAAAAAAAAAAAGTAAGGAAAAAGTAAAAGAGAAGTTAAAAAAATTTATTCGAATTTTTTTTTTTTAATTAGTGAGTCTCCGTTCTAATTTTTTTTAAAAAGTAAAAAACTTGGTTGACGCAATAATCCATATATGACTATTTTATATTAGTTCTTTTTTCCTTTTTTTTAAAATAAAATATATATTTTCTTTTTATATAGATAAGGATAATGTAATATATGTAGGTATTTAATATTTATATATACTCTCATTCTTACGTACGTATTTTTTTAAGGGATTCTACTTGTCAATGCGTCAGTGTTACATTAAATTTAATATTTAAAGAGAGAAAAAAGATAGTAGGATGCCTTTTTTTATAATTCTTTTCTTGGTAAGTTAAACCGTGACCGGATCAATATTTTACATAAAGTATTTTAAACTATAAATATTATACTTTATTATATACATAATATATATATATATATATATATATATATATATATACATAAAGATGATACTTTTCCTTTTTTTTGAAAAATTAAAAATAAGAATAAGAATAAAATGATTATATATATATAATATTATATAATATTTAATAACTTTATCTTCCCTTTCTCCCTTTTTTATTATTATATATAGTAAAAGATGGGTATTAGTTGGGACGGAGATTCAATCCCATGCATTCAGTATTCAATGCCCGTAAGAACAATGAAAAATGAAATGGATTATAAACTTTTAACCTTCCCTACTTATCTCCGAATATCTATTTATTTATTTTTTCTTGTCTTATAATTGATTTTTATAGTATAGTAGTTACTTGTATAATTATATATACGTTTATATTCAATATATAATGATAAAATAAAAAGTAATTTATATATCTATTATTTATTTAAAACTATTCTATATTTCTATATTCTAACTATTTTTTATATTTCTCCCTTCTTTCCTTCCATCCCCTTTTAACTATAAAAAATAAATTCCATTTTATATATATATATATATATATATATATATAGGTGTACAAATATATATGTATAAAAGATTCTTTTAGTGTAACGTAACGTATAAACCCTTATTATAGCATTCATTACTTCTATCCATAATCATTTATTGCTAGTATTGTTTATTACAATTCTTTAGTCATGTTAGTAAATACCATGCAACAGGAATTCCATATTGCTGGATATGATCATCTTATTTTATTTCAATTTCTTTTATATATAAATATTTGACAACGTAATAAATGTTTTTTTTTTAAAAAAAATAAGAAAATTATTTTAATTTTTTTTTCCTATTATATACATATAAAAAAATAGATAAATATATAATTAATAAACGAAAAATAATAATAATAATATACGTACATATTTACATATTTATTTTACATACCACTTTGGCTCCGATTGACATAAACAACTTGATGAGGTTCGTAACCACCATATTTTATTCTTTTCCCTGGTACGGTACGGCTCCGCTTTAATTGAGAAGATGATCTGGTTGGGGGTGAAGTTGCTGTAATAGTTGATGCAAGATGATTAGAAGAACCGCCATCGTCATCACTGTCATTTAATATTTGATCGAAACCAGTCCCTGATAAAGACGCACCTGTTAAAGAATAGAAAGCAGAAGAGCGATGGCTTGTAGTATCAAGATATGGAGTTTCTCTTCCGGATGGTGTAGGCGATCTAATAATGGGTGTTGTATTCTTTTTCTTATTATTATTATTATTATTATTATTATTATTTATCATCAGCATCATATTGTTGTGATGATTATGATTACTAGGTGAGGGTGGGCGATGAAGAGATGGAGGAGGAGGAGGTGTTGAGCAAGGCGATAAAGTGGAGGAAGGGGGAGAAGTGATAGGCTTAATGGGTGGAATAAAGTTGGATAAAAATCTTTGGTCAGAAGTAATGGTAGATGGTTGATGTGGCATGTTAAAACTTTGTTGATGTTCAATAAGAAATTGTAATACTTGTTGGGAATGTTTATAAGCTGCTGGGTTTTTAGATGTGGTTGGATGATATAATATCCCCTATATAAAATGATCAACATAAATAAAATAATATAAAATAAAAAACATATTAATATTGAATAAATGATATTAATATATATATATTATTTATTTAATCATTACTTACTGGGACAAATACACATGCTAAACATTGTGTTGACATTTTTGTACTATCCGAAGTTGTAGAAAATAATGCCAACATGTCTAGTAAATATAATAATAAATATTGATGAGGTAGTGGTAGCTTTTCAATCAAAACTTGAAAGGCATCTAATTTATCGTCCATAGTTGGAAAATCATGATCTAATTATCAAAAAAAAAAAAAGATATTTTTAAATAAATAAATAAATAAATAAATAAATAGATACTATTTCTTTTTTACCCAAAGTATCTTTAAATGATTGATAATATTGTATAGGTATTAATGGTTCAGGTAATTGAACAAGAAATCGTTTTAAAATAGAAGCTGCATCATGTATTGTATAACCACGCCAATCCAAATCAGAACCATATGTCCCAGGAGAATCAAATATTGTTTGTAATATACGTAATCTTCTACAACTACCAGGTAATCGGAATATACCTTCTACTCTTAAACCTAGAGAAAAATAATAATTAAATAATATATATTTATATATATATATATATATATATATAAATAGAGATAAAGATAAAAAAAAAGGTTATTTTTTTTTTTCCTATATACTTTTATTTATAATTAATATTACCTTCTTCTTTTAAAAAAGAGCCACATTTAGCTATGATAGTAGGTATTACTCCAAAACATTGTACACCAGTATGACCATCAATATAAGATATGGTAGACCCTGCATACTTTACCGAAGTTATTAAAGGTATTCCAAAAACCCCATTTTCTATTTTATAAAAAACGAAAAAGTGATGAATAATCCATTAATAGATTAGTCAAAAAGAAGTACTTGTATTTATTTTTAGAAACTTTTTTATATATGAAACCTTTCAAATAAGTTTATTGATTAAGGTTTAATTTCATATATTATTACCAACACTAACAACCTTCATATCTTTAAAATTTTGTGCTTTAGGATTGGCTATGGTTACTTTTTTCCACCAACTACGTATTAATGTTTTTTGACTTGGAGTTAAAACACCTGGTATTTCAAATGATGACATGTTATGTATACGTTTATGTGTGTGTATAAGTTTTTTTTTTTTATAAAATAATAATAATAAAAAAAGGGTTTGAATCGATTCAAAAAGTTTAAAAATTAATTATGAGATTTTTTTTTAAAATATCGTAATATAAAAATATTTATAAGCGTGTGTCTGGTGAATGATGAATTGTTTTTTTTAACAATGGTGATTGTATGAAATGTTATAAAGTGAAAAGAAGATTCGAATGATAATAATAATAATAATAGTAATAAGTTAAAAGTAAGAATATATAAATATAAATATATATATATATATATATATATATATATATATATATATAAATAAATATGTCATCATCGTTTTCTTA
>MU612864.1:0-10685 GCA_025201675.1 Cunninghamella echinulata
CAAATAGTACCATCTGTATTTGTATATATAATAAAAACAAAAAGGACATAATGATCAGCAATTATTAATATATATCTTTTTTTTTTTTTTTTTTTCTTTTATTTCACTTTGGATTTACCACTACTACAGCACATAAATAAGGGGGTGCTATAATAAAATAAAAAATAGAAAACTATTAGTTAATAAATGCAAATTTCAAATATTATTATAATTATAGCATTATTGTGTTGATGACATTTACCAGACATTAAATTAGCAGATAATTTATTATCATACCCCATGCCTTTAACAATAGAAGGTAAGAAACTAATGAAAAGTAAAAATAAAAATAAAATGAAAAAAAAAAATAAGTAAATTGAATTATTATATTTTATATTTATATAATAATCTTACTTCGATATACTTGTATTAGGTACACTTCCACAAAAGAACATCACCATCCACATCCATACTTTCCAATCGGTTAATGCTTTGAGAGCTTGTTTTTTATTATTTTGATTTAAATCACCTAAAGTGAAATGGTGGTTTGATGAAGAATCCAATTGTAGTCGTTGAACAGCTATAGATCGTTCATCATCAGTCAATACTGTCCATTTTTCCGGTGACACAGGTAAATAAAAAGTTGCACCCATAGCAAGAACAACAGTAGGAATACCTTCAATTAGAAATAACCACTGCAATAAATAATAATAATATATATCATGATGAGCATTATTATTAATAATAATTTTAGTTATTTTAATAATATTATATAACAAAAATTACCTGCCAACCAGCTAATCCTCTTGCTCCACGTAATTGCAAGATACCATAAGCTAGTACACCGGCTATCATAGTAGTTATCATTTTTTTTTTAAAAAAAAAAAGAACCATACCATTTAAAAAAAATCCTATGATTATCATAATAATAAAAATAATATTAAATATAATTAATCACGTACCAAAAGCGTGAGCTGCAACAGTAGATCCCCAAAACAAAGCAATTCTCGTAGCCATTTCATTTTTTTTGTAAAATAAAGTTAAATAATAAATAACACCCTAAAAAAAATTAAAAAAATTAATAATAATAGTAATAATAACAGTTTGTCTAAACATTTTTAGTATATATATATGATAATATATTACATACAGGGAAAAAACCGCTTTCAAATACACCCAATAAAAATCGATAAGCAAGTAATTGACTATAATTGGATACAGTAGCATGTAAAATAGCCATGATCCCCCAGAGGAACATTAATGTAGGTAACCAAACTTTTGCTGTAAATCTCTTTAATAAAATATTGCTTGGAATTTGAAATAACAAGAATCCAACCTATTGTTTGAAGAAGAGAAGGAAAATTTAAAAAAGAATTGATATATATATATATATATGCCTTTTTTTTCTTTCTATTATTATTACTACTATTATACTGATTTACATAAAATATAGTTATACATGTGTTGAACTGATCATGAGTAATATGTACATCTTCTTCGAAATTATCTAGCACGGCATTACCTATTTTAATTTAAATATAGAAAGAAAAAAAGAGTGAAAATAATGAATAAAAATAGTTCAAACCCTTTTTTTTGTATATATTATAGAATATGTTTTATTGTTACCTAAACTTGATCTATCCAAAGAAGAGAATAAGTACATTAAACTTAAAAAAGGTAAGAGACGAGTATCCAGTTTTCTAACCAGTTTATGTTCCAGTTGTTTATCCATAATATTCCCAGTAGGCGAAGAATTAGATACTGTTTAATATAAATATAAGAAAGAAAGAAAGAAAGAAAGAAAGAAAGAAAAGAAGAAAGAAATGAATAAGTATTTAATTTTATATATAAAATAACTTTTTATATTTATTTATAAATTACCACTCGATATTACTTGATATTC
The DNA here is from genome assembly GCA_025201675.1 of Cunninghamella echinulata. NCBI lineage: Eukaryota > Fungi > Mucoromycota > Mucoromycetes > Mucorales > Cunninghamellaceae > Cunninghamella > Cunninghamella echinulata. Next base: position 1,883 of record MU612864.1, read on the forward strand.
AATAGTCATTTATACAATAATAGTAAATAAAGGAGTTAGGGATAATAGCTGTAAAATAAAAAATGGAAAGAAAAAGGATTTTTAAATCAGATGATCAGCATTTTTTATGCTGGCAAAAAGAAAGTTTTAACCAATAAAAAACTATAATTTAGCACACCTCGCTGGTGAAAACCGAATGAACCGGCGCGCTTCAATTTTTTTTAAAAAAAATTTAGTGTTTCCATTTTTCATTATATTATTATTATTTTTTATCAACTATGGAATCTTTTGTTAAAAAATTAAATATTCAAACAGCCTTAGAATCAAGTAAATTTGTTTAAATAAATAAAAATAAAACAAGTAAAATTTTTATAGGCTATAAGAAATAAAAACCTTTCTATTATTAGCTGTTTTTATTGATTTTATATTTATTTAGACAGATTGGATTCTATTGAAGAATTATTAACTCACCCAGTATCAGAGATTTCGAATAAACTAAAGATAACTCAAGATCAAACTGATGAATTACTATATTTAGCAGCAAATGAACATTATTCTTGGAAAGAACATTTAAAACCTGCTTCAACTATATCGAGTACCTATTTATCTACCAATGATCCTGGCCTTGATGCTATTTTGGGTGGAAAAGGTATACCTATTGGTTCTATTACAGAAATAGTTGGCGAAAGGTAAATAATAATGAGTTAATATCTATATTTATATAGAATGGATAAATACACATTCATATTGATGCTTAATTATTTATTTTCATTTTCATGATTGTTACTATCAATATCAGTTCTTCTGGTAAAACACAAATGTGTCTTCAGTTGTGTTTTTCAGTACAAAAACCAAAGTATCTTGATGGATTAAATGGAGGTAAACGTCTGTTTTTATTACTTTTTTTATACTAAAAAATAATAACGGTATTCGTAAATATAGTGACAAAGAAAGAAATGGTAAAAAGTGGATAAAATCAATCTTATTATTTCTATATTTATTTAATAACCAAAATAAACATATATAGATGCAGTATATTTATATAGTGAAGGAAAATTTTCAACAGTGCGATGTCATCAGCTGGCAACTTATTTTGAACAAAAATATAATATATCTAATGATAAATTAAAGCAACACATTCATACACTGAATATCTCAGACCCTGACAGTTTATTTAGAGCTATTGCATATCAATTGCCAATCTTATTAGAAAGGTCTAAACTATTAAAAAGGAAAATTAAATTAGTAGTGATTGATTCTATCGGAGCAACTTATAGAGGATTATATTCAAAAAATGATCTACAAAAAAATACATCATCTTCAACATCAATGCAACCATTAGCAACAACAACGAAAACAGCAAATGATCATAGAAAGGAAAATTTTGAACAATTGAATGAAATTTGTGATTTAGGTGTAAAATTAAAAAAACTAGCTCAGCAATATCAACTAGCCATAGTAGTTGTGAATCAAGTATCGGATAAAGTAGATTCATCCTCAGTACTTAATATATATAATACCTCCATCAATGAAGATATAAATCAATGGTTGGATGTGAAATGGATCACTTCACCTCAGTCAACAAATCAAGTATCGTTAAGTATGTTTATGTCCTCTTTAGCTAAACGGCCTACTTTAGGCATAACTTGGTCAAACTCCGTCACAACACGTATTCGAATGGTAAGGTCTCCCTTATCAGATCATCAACCTACAAAACGTGCTCTTTTTATTGAAAATGCACCTCATATACCACGCTTAGGTGGTGAAGTCTTTATTGATGATAATGGAATTCATGCTTGATATTGTATAACAGTACCATCTTTCTTGTCACTATCTTTTTTTTTTCTCTTTGTTTATGTATGCGTCTATAAATATAATCCTTAACTATGTACAAATTTATAATAACAATATGGCAATAATAAAAATCGTATAAATCTAACTTCAGTATTGTTTTATATTTTATCTTTTTTAAAAAGAATAAATGCTTGTTTCATTGTTTTTAAAATCACTTTTATCCATATAATTAATAAAATATTAAGGTATTCATTTATATGGTTACTATTCGTTTTGATGAATTAAATATAGTGGAAATTCTTCCAATTATTTTTTAATTATAGTTTGATGGATATTTGAACGAACCATTTGAAGGTGTTTATCAGCAAATTACAAAAGAAATATATATTAACGATAACAAAATGTAATATAAATTAGTAACTATATTGATCATTGTTTTTATTATTTTAGCAGTATTATATATTTAAATTTACTTATAAAAGATATTTATAACGATTATCCTTTCTCATTTCTTGATCATTTTCTTCATTAATTAGAATTGACAGTTTTTTTTTCATTATTAACTATTTGAAAACAAAATAAGTAAAATAAGGTCAAGTTTTATTATTAATTTCCTTTTTAAAAAAAAAGTAAAAAAAGATATACATGTATATATATTTTTAATTTATCATACCTATTCAGGGATTTTTTCTGCATTTTCAATCACGTTAGATGACAACCTTATATATTTTCCAAGTGTTACTCCGTAATCTTCACAGGTTGTCAAACCCTCTTTAGCGGTGTATGAAAAATGAATTTTGGATCCTAAAGGTGAAAGCCATATGTAATAATAATAATAATAATATATATATATATATATATATATATATATATATATATTATTATTATTATTAATTAATTATAAATATAGGTACATATGTTTATCATATGAATTAATAAAAAATAAACATCAATAATTACCAATTCTAATGTAATAAATAAAACAGATTTCTTTTTTTAGTAATATTAATATATGTAGGTGAAAAAGGTTGGGTATCTATATATTGATCTTCAGATAACATCAAATGAAATTTTCTTTCTGTATCAAGTTGCAATTTAATATTTAATTTTGTTTCTTCTAAAAAAAAATAGAAAGTATAAATATAAATATAAACTTTCAGCAATAAAATATTTTTATATATTTATCTTCATGTACCTATATGTATATACTCTATTTACCACAATAGATGGAAATCATTTCATAAATATTTTGAATTGTTTCTGCATATTTTTGACGGGCTACATCTAAAATCATTAATATTACTCTATCAGAACCATGGTTATGATTAGCAAACTCTTTTATTTTATTTTATTAGTTATTTCCAGTTCATTCCTATTTCTTTTTCATTTATTCTTGTTATTACTTTTATAGCATAGCACCTTTGATTTCTAACTCAAAGACTAGTCTTTCCATAATAAATATTCTCATTTAAGACACTATCAATTATTTCACTAAACTGATCTAATTTTTCATTCAAATGTATCTAGATTAGTAAGATAAAATAAAATAATACAAATACAATTACTTGGTATATATATATATAAGTTATATAAATGAAAATTTTTTTTATACATGGCCAATTTTTTTGAGTAAAGTACTTTCTGAATATACATCCAGTAAAATTTGGCTAATTTGATGAAATATGATTAGAGTCTTTTTTAATAGAATTATCTTATTGATTTTGGCTTCTGTTATATAAGATAACAGTAATAATGATTGCTGCCATTTACTCATCTTCATCTCTCCATATTATTTTTCAATTGTTTAGTGTAGGTTATTATCATTATTGCTAACAATATTTAGATTTATTCTTTTTGCATGGATGTATTTTTGTAATACTGGTAATAATATGGACCATGTCTGATAGTTTTTTTAGATGGGAATTTAAAGTAAAAAAATGAGTTTCATGCCTTAAAAGTGTTTACATAGCATTTAATCTTGAATTAATAGCTGGTAAGTCAGTGTATTGTTATAAAATGGTTGATTTCAGCAAACGAGCGCCCATAGTAATAGAAATATAATCTATTGCATCAAACAATGTAATGTTAGATCTTTTTGTAACTGCATCCAAACTAGCCACTAATTCTAAATTCTTTACTGTAATTGCATTTATAATTCCATGTGAAAATATATATATATATATATATATATATATATACAGAGATATAAATACTGTTAAATAAGCCATTTTCTAAATATATATCTAAAGTTCGAAATAAAATAAAGTAAAAAAAAAAATATTAATTCATTTACCTATCATCATAGTACCTAATAAGTAAATATAAATTTTGGAAGTTAAAAAAACATGATGATAAATAAAAAATACTTTTTCATTAGTTATACTATTTTATATAAAATAAATATATTGGTTGCCTTCTACAGATTGATAAATAAATTTAATTGTATGTTGTAAAAATATCCATGAGTTACGAATTTCCAGATATTTAAATAACGATGACACCGACATTAAGCAATGATATATAAAGTCATACATATATATTAATTTTTTAAGCCAACAAATATACGTATATAACTTCACTTACTTTGATTGTATTTCTGGCAAGAGAGCTATCGTACCTTTTTCAATTTCATAGTGATTTATGTACTGTAATCCTATTAATAAATTAAAAAGAATAATAGAAACAAAAATGCAAATATAATATTAATTTATACGTATATATATATATATATGTATATGTAAATAATTACAGTAGTAATAACCCTTTTTAACGTTTTACCACCTTCTTCATTATAGCATTTTCTTGGTAAGTGTACAACTGCAATATTACTAAAGTATTGTTCTACTTACTCCATTAGCTTGGATGCTTCAGATAATAGATTAGCAGAAAACGGAATCTTTTTTTTAAAAATAAATAAATAAATAATTATGATGGCATATTTATACCGTTGATATAACTTATATATTACCATTGTTTACATTTATATATTTATATATATATATATATATCATCTATAAACTTTACCTTTTTAGCATTTACCAAATGTATTTTATGCAACGTTTTAGCAAACGTTGTAAGATCAGATATCTAGAAAATATTTATATAAATAATGATTAAATGAATCAAATAAATAAATAATAATAAATTAAGTTTAAATGGTAATATTGATTTATTATTTTTTAATAGATATATTTTACCAAAGACAATTAACATTCATTACTAGATAAATGAATACAATTACCAACTTCAATAGCAACACTACACCCTTCGGCTATAGCTATTAAAATGGTTTCATTTTTTGTTATATTTTTTGTTGTCATTTTTATTTCTGTTGTTATTATTTGTTGATTGAGCTTTCTCTATTTGAAAATTACTAACTGATTTTGCTGTGATGAATTCAATTGCTTTGATAATGAAAATGAAGATGCCAATGAATTACGTAAACTCTTGGTAGATTTTTCTTTATTAAATATATTACTCATATTATTAATAATACAATTAATGCGTCGTTAATTGTTTTAGAATGATTTGACTGAATATTGTTTAAAGAAGTATTAGCCGCATGATTATTAATTAAATTAAGGATGATGGAAGAAGACAACGTACTGAAATTATTAGTCAATGATATTGAATTTCTTTTTGTTATTAATATTGGACCATTGTATTGTTGTTGCCATGATTTAAAGGGTGAGGAACCATTTAAACTGTTGGTAATGAATTATAAGGTATATTATAAACGATAGGTAAAGTGGATTGGGGAGATAATAAAAGATTACTGTCATTTAAAAAAAGGGAAAAAAAAGAAGTAACTGACTATCATAATTATTATTTATATTTCGTCGTCAGGTTATGGGAAAAGTGGATTGAATAGGTATTAAACTATCACTTCTATTAATAAAGGGGAAGAAAGAAGGAAAATAAAATTGATTATTATTTTTTACAGCTACTATTATGGCTGTGATGCCTGAGAAGCGGATTAGTTGAAACTCTTGACACAGAATCAAAAGATTCATTCTTATTCATAGGAGTTGGTTAAGTTTCAGGTAATATATAATTAGCTGTAGTGGGATGTCTAACTGTAGCTGTATTATGTTATAATTATTTATGAATATTGAATTTGAAAATGCTGAATATATTTATAATAGAATAACTTCATTTAATTACTATCATATTTATGTTTATACGCGTTTGTAGATTGATTTGTAAATATATTGAATTCATATCTGAATCGAGAATTAGTACTAAATGGCACAACACTTGATATAGTTGAACAAACAGATAATAAATGAACAAAATATACAGATTTTTTAGAAGAATTCATAATTTTTTTTTACATCTTTATATATTTATATAATATACTATATGCATAAAAATAAAAATAAAAAAAATTGAATAATTTTTATATATATATGCAAGCCAGATAGACCAGTAAAAAAATTCAAAAAAAGAGTGTCGGTGTTTAAAAAATGATGTCACATTAGAGAATTTTTTTACCTAAGGGTAGTTTTTTTTCTTTTCACCCCCAGCAAAAAATAATTTTTTTCTTCTTCCTCTTTACATTTTTTTTCTTCTCTCCCCACTCTCTTCATATACATTAACCAAATGGCTACCATTTCTCTTAAGACTTGTGTTCAAAGCTCAAAGTTTCTTTCTGGTTTAGTTAAACCTGTTGCTAAGGTTTATGCTAGTGCCGCTGGTTATCAACAAATTGGTAAATACAACAATAAAATAATATAAACAAAATCAAAACAAAACAAAATATTGTTAGGTGGAAGAAAATCATCTATGACATTTATATTATATTTGTAAAAAAAAAAAATAAAAAATAAAAGAGGCATATTTCATATAGATTATCAGTACAACTTTATATATATGTGTGTGTATATCATTTATTTAAAAAAAATATAATTGGCAGTTTTTATTTCACCTTTAAATACTATTAATAGAGTTTATTTGGATCAGTGGATAAAAAAAAGATAAAAAAAACGACAAATTTAAATATATGAATTATATTTAAAGGATAAATATATATAAAAATATAATGAAACTAAATAAACACCTATTTATGATATAAATATAAATATTTATAGGTCTTAGATATGACGATATTATTTCTGAAGAAAACCCTGTAGTTAGAGAAGCTCTCCGCCGTTTTGAAATTGCTGAACCTCGTGCTTCATATGATCGTGCTTATCGTATCCGTGCTGCTATGCAATGCTCTACAACTCAATCAGTTTTACCCAAATCCCAATGGACCAAACCTGAAGAAGTAATACAAATAAACCAAATAAAGAAAAAAAATTAAATAAAACGAGTAAATGAATTGTGATATATTAACACTTTTTGTTACATATTTATTTGTTCTATTTTTGATGATGATGATTAATAGGATATCAGATACCTCCGACCTTATATTGATGAAGTAGCTGCTGAATTTGCTGAACGTGAAGCCTTCGATAACATTAAGATCTAAACATTAGAGTTATAAAGTAATTACATATTTTCTACAGATATTTTCTTTTTTAATAAAACATATTATACTTCGCTTACTGTGATATTAGTTGTAATCATTCTTTATTAATTATATCGAACTATGCATTGAGTATAAAATTAAATTGTATAAGATAAATATTTTTTTTAAAAAAATTAAATTTCTTTACTTATCTTCTTTGGGCTAGAATATATAAATTACCTTAATATTGATGAGCAAAATAAGAAGCCTTCAAATGGACAAGGCGGCCTTGATTTGTACGATTTATCTGATATGGAATGGGTACAATGGCAACCAAGATGAAAATATGAAGCTTGATATACGTCATATTAAGTTATTGAATATTTTGACAATAAAGCTGATGTAACACTTTAGCAAGCTAGGAATATGCTCTATTCAAAACTCAGTAGATATTCGATTACTTTGTTGGGACTTCTTAAGTATCTCATAAATCCATGTACTCTCACTTTGAAAAAAATAAAAAAGACTATTCGGAGCAAGAAATCTGAAAGTATACTTCAGCTTAGAATGTATATAATGACAGCATAGACAAATGATGCAAGCTTTAGTTTTGTAATAATATTATGGTAATTGATGAGACTGGATTTAATTTACATACTAGAAGAAACCTTGGTAGATCAAAGTATTGTGCGCTAGCAAAGTTAATCCCCGAACAAATAGAGAGATATTTATTACTAAACTTGGAGTAATCTTTGGAGGCGGTATCATTGACTTGACGTTTAAAAAACCAAAGGTAGTCAAAGGTAAGTAATTCAAAAAAAAAAAAAGTTAAATAATAGATTCTCTGGTAAAATGGATGAAGTGTCAAATGGTAGAATTGGAACTCATTCCGAGTATTATATGCAGTTTCTCGAAAGGATTGTGAATATACTGAATTTTATAATATGAAAGATATATAATTAAATAATGAAAGATATTAGATATAAGTATATATATATTAAAAAAATTAAAAAAGAATATTTATTGATGCTTTTATATTTACTTATTTAATGTAAATAGATAGATATATTGTAATGGATAGATTATCTATTCATTCTACAGCTGGTGTAAAAGAATAAATAGAAAATCGGGGATATAAAGCTACATTTACTTTTATACTCTCTATTCCTTAAATCCAATCGAAGAACATTGGTCTAAGGCTAGAATCAGGTATTAAAAGAGATAGTTTATCGTCTGATAATAACTTAGGTAGCTGAATTAAGGAATCAGTATATAATGTAACCGAAAAAGATTGCGAAAGGTGGATTGGACACTCTATGTCGTATTTTCAAAAATGTTTAACTATGGATTCAATATTCTAATAGATAGTTAGTATGAAATAAAGAATAAATAAAAATAAAAAGGAAATGTAATAATAAAAGATACATTAAATAATTATATGAACAATTAATAATTTTTAGTCATAGTCTCATATCTTCCTTATACAAAGTCAAAACCCAGTATATATTATCCATGAAAGTAATTATATGAAGTGAAATGCCATCACCTTTTGATTATTTTTTTAAAAGAAATAATAAT
>MU612865.1:0-10677 GCA_025201675.1 Cunninghamella echinulata
AAAAAAAAAAAAAGAAACATAATAAAATTACTTTACTATTCATAAACTTTTAAATAAATCGGTCAATGCCCGTGACCATTCTACGAAAACCAACCCACAGCTAAAGTATAATGATTTTTTAAAAGTATATTAAAATTTCAAGTCAGATAGTTTATTTTATAAGAAGATAAACGAATATTCAATTTGAATATGATTCTTTAAATAGGTTAATAGTGAAAATTACCATATGAAAATTAATTCACCTCTAGAACACAACCATGTTAATAATCTATTAAAATTTAATATCAGTAGATTGATAACTTGTCAAGATAAATGAATCTTTGACTTGATATGATTTTTTAAACAAGTAATCAAAATTCTCATTACCTTTGGCTCTTTTTTGTTTTTATCCAGATTTTCATTTAAAATAAATATATATTTATCATTACTATTATTATTATTATTATTATTATTATTATTATTATTATATATGTGTGTGTGTCAATAGACTTTTATTATTTACTCGCTAAGAGTTGATAACTACATCTTTTTAAAATTATACATTAAAAAATGTGCACGGAGTTTAAACTTTTGTTATAAATTTTCATTGATTTTATTCCTTCAGGTTTTATTTTCTTTTTCTTTTTTCTTTTACTATTATTTCAATATTCAATAAAAAAATAAGAAATAAAAAATAAAAATCTTTCTATATACTTATATCTCTTTCTTTACTTTGGGTAAACTTAAAAACATATAAAAAATCACTGCTATACCTTTTTGAAGACGCGTCTTCCTATTATGCATTAATTCAATAAAAAATATTGTGAAAAATTTTACAACTGGATCGAAAAACATAAAAACACAAAGACAAACTATACCTTGACCATGAAATATCAAACCTATTTCTAAACTTATATAATACGTTATCAACAACTTTAATATATTGAGCTAAGTCACTTTGAAAAAATCAATTACTAAAGCTATTTTAAAATTGAAATGGGTGGTAGTAGCTCTGGCTGCTCCTTTATTACCAATGACAAAAATAAACGTCATTCTATTGTTATCATTATTAGAGGTATTTATTATTATTATTATTTTAGTTACATCTTACCCAGCGACCTTTGATGAAGATATAATTGACAATATTTTAAAACATTATGAACTACTAAATAACTTACATGTCACCTCAAACTTAGTAAGCTAGGGCATGGTAATAATATATCTCCCACATATTTAGTCATACCATATAGAGAAAATGATGAATTGCATGAACGATTAATGGGAAATGGCTACGGAATAGATAAGTAGAAATCTTAGGCCCAGTATGATTTCGCTAATCAAAAAAATAATTTTAAATTCCTAAAACCATTGGGGAAATAAAATTTAAAGTAAATTCACATCATCAATTCATATGTACATATATACAAATCTGTTTTTCTTTTACTGGTTTTCTATTACAGTTTTTTTTTTTTAGTGTACATTTATTTAATACACTCAAAAATAACTGTAAAATTGTATTATGATATCATATTGCCGCAATAATGTAAAAAAAATTATAAACTTGTAAATAATAGAAAAACATGAAAAATATGATGAACCTCTATATGAATCAATTATAAAATAATTTTAAGATGTTTATCATTATTATTATTGTTAATGATAATATTAAAAAAATAAAAAAATAAATGCAAACATTTACTTAACTGTATACTTTTGGTTAATTCCTTTTTTCTCAAGCTTATGGTTAGTTTTCAGAATGATTTCTTAGATATTAAAGATTTGTTTGACTTCTATCATACTCTAGATGGCATTGGAACGTTAAAACCAAGATCAACCAAACATTTTTTTTTTTTTTTTTTTGCAAGATGATTGATAGAGCAAGAAATTTTTAATTTCCATAACCTATCTTGTATTTTTTCAAATCTCCAAGCTCGAAAGCGGGCGAGTTTTTTACTGGTATACGCATGCAATAATGTAAGCGACTTATTATTTTACTATGATGATTGTCATGATTTATATTATACTGAGTATCGTATTCACTTGAATATCTTTATATATATATAATATTTCTTGGTACTCTATAATATACTTTTATTTATTTCTGTTTTATTTCTTAACCTCAATAAAGGTTTTTTTTTTAAAAAAAACTATTTTCCTTAGATAACAAAAATAAACATGTAGACAATGAATACATATAATAATAAATCAAATCAAATATAGATACGAATATCGTATACTATCAGTCTATGAAAGTTTATATAAACATTATATAGATGATGATAAAATAATTATAAAAATAAAATAAAAAAAAATCATAATACAGAATATATATAAAACTATATATAAAAGTGAGAAAAATAACAAATAGAAATAAAGAGAGAGAGAAGGGGAATAATTGACAATGTATGAAAACAATAATAATAATAAAAAGATATACTATATGAAATAATAAATAAATGCTGCAAAATAAAATAAAAGAAATAGAAATAGATGTATGTATGTATTATAAGTAAAGGTGAAAAAAAAATTGTAAAATAAAAAAATGATTACAGTGCAAGTGATTTTTTTTTTTGTAAAGAAAAAATGCAATTAATCGCGGGTCATATTATTTGCACCAGTTGATGTTAATAAAGAAAAGGTCAATACAAGTAAACCAGTTCCAAAAACGTCAATTATTGCAGTTCTATATTGTAAAAACAATGATAAAAGATAAAAATAAATAATTAACATTAATATCTATTATCTATTCTACTATATTTTTTTTTTTATTCATTTATTTTATTTAATAAGAAAATAATATATGGCTCTTAAAAATATATGACTTACAAATAGGGTATCACATAATTATCAGGATCATAGCCCATTTTCCAAAAGGCACTCGTCATCCATTTACCAGCTTTTAAGCACAGAAAAGTCTAAAATAGGAATAGAAAACAAAAAAATAAAATAAAATAAATTAGATTAATTAAAATAAATAAATAAAAATAAGTATAGTATACAAACTTACACATAATAAAGAAACCAATAGATAAGTTAAAAAGAACCAAAAATTATAATTCAAATGACCCATATCAAAACCCCAAATGATGAATAAAAAGACCAATTGGACTGGGACATTCATACCGAATAAAGCATATTCTACAGTTTTATAGTTTTCTTGAGTAGATTGATGTAAACATGTACTAATTCTTGACGCATAAATAGATCCCAAATTACCAGCAACACCAATCAAGACAGGTGTTAATAAAGCCACTCCTTTATATTTTTCAACGTATCGCTCTAGCACAATCCCGGCAATACTTGATATAACCATTGCACATATAATAGGTGTCCATCCGCTATATAACAACTCTTTGACATGTTTGTTTTTCCATACAATACATCCAAATATTGGTACAAGAGAGGTCATAATTAAAAAGACAAATGTGCTTAATAAAGTTTCTATATACATATAAATATACATTAAAAAAAAAAAAAAGTATGAGATGGTGACATTGATTTTTTTTTTTTTCTGTATTTGTTTATTTTTCTGTTTTATTTATTTATTATTTATTCTATACACATACCCATATGCACTTGTAATAAGGTAGCACAGCTTGCCAAAAGAATTAAGGTCACTATATCACCAGTAGCAGATGCTAAAGGACAAGCAATATTATCTAAATAAAGTAAGAATAAAAAAGATAGAATAATAATATAATACATTAATATCCCATGACTATGATTTTCCTTTTATTCTATGTATATATATATTATTATGTTTTACCTGGATTTATTCGAAATTGTCTACAAATAAGAATCAATCCACTCATAAAAATACCCAAGATAGCACTAGAAAAAGAAGCTGATACCATGGAACTTGATGTCATATAAATACTTTCATAATAAGAACTAATACTATCAGGACGAGTTAATAATCCTAAAACAAAGGAAGCAAATCCAGCAATGGCACCAGATACTAATGCTTGGACTTGAAGTAATGCTAAATTGCCTATAATCAATGAATTTCTTGTTGATTTATAATCAAGATCACCTAAATTGGCCTATAGATATATACAAAATATAACATGTATATAATAATAATAATTGTATAAATAAAAGGATGATCATTATTTTCTATCTTTTTCTTTATCATCGTTATTTGTTCTTTTCTTTTTTTTTTTGTATTTTATCATTATTATCATTATTATATTTACCGAGGTAGAAAGTCTTGAAGCTAATACCATTTCTAAATTTCCTTTTAAATTTAACAGTATAGGTAATAAAATGAATAACTCTGGTGTTTTAATAAAAACTTCCCAATGCTAAAAATAAAAATAAAATAAAGATAAATAAAATAAATAAATAAATAAATAAATCGATTTCCATATTGGTTTTAGCCTTTTTGTTTTGTTTTTTTTAGATAAATAATAATGAAGGTTTATATATATATATATATATATATATATATTACCTGATATTCATCTAATAATACACCAGCAATAATAAGACCAATAAGAGAAACAATTAAAGAAGGTAATGACTGTAAAAGAATAGGTAGGATAGGATTTAATAATTTCCATAACCGAGAATAAAGATCAAGTCCAATATATAAAATTTCAAAAAAAAAAGATAGTTCCATAATAAAGATGACGATTGATGTTTGTTTATACCATACATATAAAGATACATAAAGAAAAAAAATGGAAAAAAAAGAGAAAGAAAAGAAAAAGAAAAAGAAAATAAGTTAAGGAGCTTTTTTTATGCTTATTATTATCTTTTTTGTTTATATTATTAGGAGGTGTGATAATATGACAAATATAGTAAGTGAAGGGGGTGTGTGTTTATAGTGAAGAAGTGAATGAGTTTGTGTGGGTATGGGTTAAAAGGTATGTATTATGTATAAAAAAGATACAATACCATTTTAAAGCGGAGTGGCCATATCTTTTTATTACTATTAATATTATTTCATTTCGTACCTGATAAATTAAATCTTTGGCGCTTGTATGTTGTATTGAATGCATGTCATCAGATAACAAGTTGCCTTCTTCTAATAAGGCTTCCATACTATCACGTTGTATTATATCTTTATCTTCATAGCCATTATCACTACTGCTGCTGCTGCTGCTACTGCTACTACTACTACCACCACCACCACCGTTATTACTATTACTATTATTCATACTGTTATTATTGTTATTATTGTTATCAGGAGGCTCGTCATCTTCGTTTATTTTTGTTGATAATTCAATATAATCATGTTTTGTAACAAATGGTGCCATTTAAATATATAATTAAACCAATAAAAAATAAATAAATAAATATATTATATATAAAGAAAAAGATAAAAATAAAGGTGAAAGAAAAGAAGAAAGAGAAGGAAAAAAAAAAATAAAAAAAGAGAAAGAGAGAGAGAAATAACTTTTTTCTCAATCCGGTGTTTTAAAAAAATCTAAAAAAATTTAAGCCATGATGAAAATTTGTTACACATTTATATTTTTTTTATTTGAACTAAAAAAAATGGCTTTATTTATTATGTATACCTACACATTATTATTTTCACTAAATTTCTTAAAAATGTATGAGGCTTTTATTTATTCTATCTTTATCAAATGATGATGATTTACTAAGTAAAAAAATAAAATAAAGTTGATTTTCACCTGTGTAACCTAGATTCGGAGGATCAATATTTTGATTAAAATATAAAATATATAAAATAACGGAAGGAAATATAATTGATTTTTATTGATTGGAAAAGTTTTAACTAATCTGATAAAAAGAATAGTACTAATATATATTTATATAATATTTCTATATAAATATTATCTATAGATCTACCATTAAAAAGAACATCAAGAAGATTACTCTTATTATTTTTCTTTCGGCACGTGACGTATCAAGATTATCCAAATCTGCTATTATAATATATATATATATATATATATATATAAATATATATATATAAGTATGTATAAAAAGTATCATAGTTAAAAAAAGAACGAAAAAGTACATGTACTTGCCCTGTTTCGGTTCAGTTTCATATTAATTTTTATTTTTTTAATTCAGTTGGCGATAAAAAAAAACCAAGCGGATATTCAATTTAATTTAAAAAAAAAAAAAGTGTGTCATCGTGATTTAATTTTTTTATTTCGAATAGTTTTCTACCAAAATATAGATATATATTTTCATTTCCCTTTTTCCAACATTCATTTTTTTAAAAATAATGTATTCTAATCCTATAGTTCAAGCTGCTACTACAAAAGAAGATATAGATAAATGTATGGAAGTTAGAATTGCTGTCTTTGTTGATGAACAAAAATTCCCTTTACACACGGAAACTGAAGAGTAGGTGATATAAAGAGAAAGAAATGAACAAAAAAACAGGTCAAATAATAATAATAACAATATTGATTTCTTATTCTTCTTATTTATGTTAATATAGTGAGTATAATGACAACAGTGATTATTGGTTAGCAACTTGTGAAAAAACTTCAGTCGATGGTAAAACTACAGAAAGAGTTCCTGTAGGTACAGTTCGTTTGATCACCATTTCCAACAAAATCGCCAAATTAGGACGTTTAGCTGTTTTATCAGATTGTCGAGGCATGTACTTGGGAAGACAATTAGTGAAAACTTTGATCAATGATGCAGCAAATAGAGGCATGGTAGATGTGGTTATTCATTCCCAATATGAAAGACGTGGATTTTATGAAAAATTAGGATTTGTTATTGAAAAAGGGGACGAAGAAACATTTTTAGAAGACGATGCTCCTCATATTAGAATGTGGTTAAGAAACATTCATGAAAAAAAGGAATGAAATTAATTAAAAATAGAGAAGGTACCTAGTTGTTTGATTACTGTAAAATTATATATATATATATATATTTATATATCTATACATATATCTATATATCCCTTTTTAGAAAATAAAAATTAAATAAATAAAATTCAATGCTATAGATATTTATAAAGAAAAAGATGATCTTAATATTCGAGATGATATATTGTATGAAAGCGGAAGAAAGTTGAGTTATCCAATTATGATATTCACACAATCCATTTTGATAAATACATTTACTAATCTATCAATTATATATTACATAATAGTTTGACTTGTTTAAATATTTTTAAATTATTATAATACATCCTACATATGATTTATGCATAAAAGTAAATATGAACAAAGGTAAGCAAGCATGAAAAAGACAAATAGTAGGAGTTTGAATGATGTTTTTTTTAAAAAAAAAAAAAAAAAAGATCAGATATAGTTGTACAATGTAAAATAGTGATGCTACAAAAAAAAACCCCCCAAGATGAATGATGACTATACCAAAATAAAATAAAATAAAAACTCTGCTTGACTTATCATTGGTTAGTTTGTTATATAAAATAACATTATTTACCATGCTAATAAAAATGATAAAATATTTACAAAGAAAAGAATATGTAATTTATAAACCTACTGTTGTGGTTTTAAATCGTTGAAACACATATAATATAATGCAAAAATAAATGAATTTAAAAACAAATACAAAGTATACAAGTCATTTTTTTTGATCTTACTACCATACGTGTATAATTTTTTAAAAAACTTATAACATTCATTTGCAAGTTAAAATCTATAATAATATTGAGTTACCTATATTTTAAATAACCATGTTTATGATGTTTACATATTGTATTATTACTAGTTTTAATTCATTATCTAATCTGCGGCTTAATTTGTATTTATAATTCATACTGTGTACAGTACTTCAACCTTTATGACATCTTTAAATATTTCTACAAGTAATAGTTAGAAGTTGGCTCGAAGTAATAAGAATTACTCGTCAATAAAGGAGTTATCTTTATTGATAGATTGTTGCTATCAAAACTAAAACTAGTATAGAATAATATTGTTGACACTATTATTGTAGTAAAAATTAAAATTGTGGATAGTGCTATTATTTAATCTATATGTACGTATAGTCGTTTCCATTCTTATAATCTGATGACGGTAACTTATTTATATATACTAATCGTCGAGGTTTTACTAGCATTGTTATTCACTGACAACTATTGTCAATAATAATCAAGTATATCCACGTATTTTTGTTGTCTTGAAGTTTCAAAAAGTAGATATGAATATTAATTGAGAAAATAAACTGTCATAAACCATCTCTACTGTTAAATAGATTGGCACATCATATAGAAACACCACTACCGTTGTTAACAGGTCCTTTTTTATAAAAAGTTTAACATAAATGTGAATACTAAAGCTCATTTATAAAGTTTGAATAAAAAAGACAATAAAGGTACTTTATTGTTTTATTTTATTGTATCAATTTTACAAACTAACAATTTTTTTTTTTTTCAAAAAAATATTATTCATGTGACCTAGTTCATCCACTAACTGTTCTGTTTTAAAAAAAAAAAATTAATTATCGTTATTATTAGTACTCTAGAAACATAATTAAATTATAATAATTACTTAATATGTTTATATGATGAAAAGGTGCCAAAGTATGTGAACAGGCTAATATTATATACATATGTAATTTTACAACAATTATTATAAAATATTTATATAATCGTACTCTTTTTTTTTTTTAAAAAAAAAAAAAGGTCCTGGCTAAGATACATTGCTTCGTATTTAAAAAGAAACAATTTTGATTATAATCATAATGAAAATATACCTGCCGTCATTTTGATATTATTCTCCCTCCTTTTGCATTCATTGATACTATTAAGGTATCACTCTTTGAACGCAAAAAATATATCAATATATATGGTGATATAGATGATTAAAAAAAAAATGATTTCCATACAATCAAAATAACTAATATAAAAAGCAATCTTATTTTAAAAGAAAGAAAAATACTCATATTCCCATTACAATATTTTTAAACAAACAAATACATAATTTTTATTAATTCAGAAAAACAAATAAACTATTGGTTTTCTTCCAATTTTTTCTTACGAGCTTCTTCCAAAGCTTCCTTTCTTGTTTTACTATTAGGATCAAAGAATGGGCGCTCTGCCATAGGTGTGGTTCTCCAACCATGTCTGGCACCAATGTCTAAATAATCAAAGATAGGATTGTCTAATAATAATAACCAACAATAATAAAGTTAGTTTTGGATCGATTAATTGATTTATATGTTTATAAAAGTAAATTAAACGTATACTTACGATGTGTGATACGATTGTCCCAAACTGCAACAGTGTTTACTAAATGGAAAAAAAAATATTCAAGTCAATATACTTTGAATAATAATAAAATGGCTATTATTACTATTCATTATTTATATATATATTTACCTTCCCACTTTAATCGAACATGGAAATCATAACCACCATAGATATGATCATATAAAAGTTTTAAAATAGCGTCTGATTCATGTTTTTGTAAACCGACAATGCGTTTTGTGAATAAAGGTTGAATATATAATGATTTCCATCCAGTAACAGGGTGAGTACTAAATAAAAGAAAATAAAAAATAGCACGATAAGTATTATATATATATATATATATATATATTTATATATATATTTATCATTTACCGAACAAGAGGGTGAGTTGTTTCAACATGGTCCCGGCGATTAACATGGCCATTACGATGGGCTTCATCAAATTGGAATTGGCCACTATGTACAGCTTCTAAACCTTCTAAGAATTTTTGGAAAGTAGGTGATAAACGATCAAAAGCGGAATATCCTCTATATATATATATATATATATAAAAGATGTTTTAATTTTTTTTAAAAATAATTAAAATAATAATAGTAATAATATAATCCTATTTTATTCAACTTACGAAGCCCATAAAGTATCACCACCTACAGGAGGAACAACGTCCATTTTAAGTAATGTAATACCGGCTGGTTGTTTTTCATAAGATACATCAGTGTGCCATCCATCAGCAGCACTACTTTCATATTCTTTTCTTGGTGATCTATTTTTATTAATAAGATTAAAATAAATAAGTACAATATGTAAATATTTCTAATATATGCAAGTATAAATATATAAATATAAATATATTAAATATCTTACTTTTCATCAAAATAAACAACATGAACATGAGGGTAACCAGGAGGATGGCCATAAGTAGCATGAATATGACTATTGTTATTTAAAAAAAGAGAATAGAAAAAATGAGAAAACACTTTTCAGCCATTCTATTTTTTAAATTTTTTTAAATATATATTTCTACTTTACAGAGGGCCAAAAGATTGAGCAAATTCCAAACCTTGATCGACATTAATATCTTGATCTCTAAAGAATAAAACCCCACGTTCAGCAACTAAAAGAGCTAAATCATCTTTTTGTTGCTCAGTCAACTGAGATAATTGAAGGCCTCTAATTTCTGTACCAATATGAGGTGTCACATCAAAAACACTTTCAGCATTATCATAAATAGAGGCCTTTTTAGGGTCACCACGAACACCACGATCAAAATGTTCAAAAGGTTCTATTTCAGGATACTAAAAAAAAAAAAAAGAAATATTAATAAATAAACTAAATGAGAAACCAATGTTTTATTTATTTATTTTTTACCTTAGTATCAGGGTATACGAGGTAACGACCTTTTTCTTTGGCAAGCTTTTGAAGATCAAGACCTTTGACGGTATTAGTAAGTTCATCAACAGTAACGTTTGGAGCCATTTTAGTATAAAATAAAAAAGTTTTTTTAAAAAAAAATCAAACAGCACTAACTTTTTTATTCTTTTATAAA
>MU612867.1:0-10666 GCA_025201675.1 Cunninghamella echinulata
AAAAAAAAAACAGTAATACGCACGTATATATTAAAAAAGTTATTAAATGATAAATAATATCCTTTTATTTATACTTACAAATATATTCATCTACTTTTATAAGGCTGTGCACTTGTAAAAAAACGAATTTATTGTTTTGGAGGAACCATTGCTCTGCCTGTAGAAGATAGCCCTAAAACTGATTATAATTTACAAGCTACCAATGACCATATATATTTGGATTTAAATCCATTAGATACACTTTCAACAACAACCAATACACGTACATCGATTCCTTTGGAATGGAAGCATGTTACTAACATTTACAATGGTCAAGTTTTACAACCACGTACTTATCTTGGATCGGCTGCTCTTGATGATGAAGACAGTTATGTTCTATACGGTGGATGGCAAGGACAATCCGGTGCTAATGTTACTCATTTTAGAAATTTAAATTATCCTTTCTTAAAATACGATACTCGTTCAGATTCTTGGTCTTCATTACCTTTATCCTCAGATTATATTTATACTACTGCTTCTTATTTTGTTAATTTGGGTGATCGTTTATGGATTTGGGGTGGTCAAAGGTAATGATATAAATATTATTATTTTTTGTTATTTTTTATTCATTTATATATTTACTAGGAATTCTACTACTTATACAGCGCCCAATATTTTAAGACAATATGACTATAAATCTGTAGGTATACATACAAATACATATATATACAAAGTACTATTTTTTTTACAAAGTAATTATCCCATCTTTTAATTTTATTATTATTAACATATTTTTCTTTAATTAAAATAGAAACTATGGACCATTAATGAAGTATCAAAAGATTGGTGGATGCGTATTGATCATACGGCTACTTTGGCATTAGATGGAAATATATATATTATAGGGGGTGCATTTCAAACAGATCAACCAAATTCATTCACTATGGCACCATTAGATAAGATTATTGTTTATCATACCCAAACCTCTCAATGGTCATTTGTAAATACAACTGGTATTCTTCCAACACCAAGGGTTGCCCATACTACCAACCTTATTCCAAATACTAATTATCTACTTATTTATGGTGGAAGAACTTTAAAAGATAACTCCTTTACAAATTGTGATGATATTTGTTATTTATATGATGTTACTAAAAATGATTATAGTACATGTAATTTGCCAGATGTTAAACATAGATATGGTCATTTTGGTAAATAAATATAAATAAATATAAAAAACATTTACATGAAAAAAAAAGAAAAAGAAGAGAAAAACTAACTTCAAACATTTTATTTATTTATTTATGATATAAAGCAACGATTTACAATAAAAAATATTTATTATTTATATTTGGTTTTACTACTAAAAATATTGGAGCTGATTCTATTAATATATTGGATGTATCTGACCCGTTAAAACTTACTTGGGTGCCTGCTAATTTAGCAATAAAAGACGATTCAGTTTATCCTTTACCAGTGCCTGTTGTTATCGTTATATCTGCAGTCATCATCATTCTTGGTTTGATTTTGATTGGTATTATGATTTATTTTTTCAAGTTTTATTTAAAAAAAAAAAATATTGATTGTGAAAAGTACATCGATAAAAATGATACCACATCCGATAATGATATAACTTTAAACGAACAAAAATCAACTACTTTAATCAAATCTTAATATAATATTAATAAGTATAATAAAAAGTATATTTTTCTTTTAAATTTTTACGAATACATAATAATTTTTTTATATCATACCAGTGCTTTTATTATTATTATTATTATTCGCATTAGTATTACATATTAAAATACAGTTTTATATTTTACTTTTGTAAAAAAAAAAAAATGCTACAAAAATTAAATTAAATTATTAGATGTATATATGTATATGAGTACTGTTCTTATTTAAACAAAAGCAGCCCAACCAATAAACATTTGTGCTAGATTTCTAGGAGACGAAGCTTGATCAATCAAATCGTCAATAACATCTTCGGCACGGATATGATCATTATCGTCAGTACCACTAATTTTTTTACGCATTTTGTCCATTTGAGAAGTAGTCATTTGACGAGCATCTACTCGATTATGACGCTTTCTCCAATCAATAATAGGATCATAAGATAATGATTCAAAGACACTAAGTAATTGTACTTTATGTTTTCTTAATACTAGTAGCGTTAATACACAAGCCCTATGAAACATACCGTCCGTTTTGGTAACGCCCATTGCATCAATTAAATTATTTGTTAATCGGAAAGGCACAATTTCAGGTACGGTCAATGATTGGCCGCGATCAAATAGCATGTTGACATCCACATGAACAGTATCCCCGGTAGTGGAATCAAATAATAAATTTTCAGCATGGCGATCCCCTAGCCCAATAACATAGCCTACAATCGACATCACAGCTAATGTTTTGATGTACCTTGATCTACTTGTATACCATTGAGATGGTTCAGGAAAATGATTTAAAAACCATTTATAAAAAACCGCTGGACATTTTGGTAAGATGGCGTTGGTAAATATGTTTTTTTTAGCTTCCAATTCTTTAGCAGAATCTAATAATTGGCGAATTTGCAATGACATTTGTTTGATATCAATTCCTAATGTTTTCCATTCTTCACCTACAATGTGCTTTAGTGCTTCTAAATTATTGATCCATTCTATTAATCCCCAATTTTCACCCAGAGGTATCACAGCATAAGTTCGAATATATAATTGATAATCGTCAGCGTGTGTCGTTTGCTGTTTTCTTAAGAATTTATTAATCATATAACTGAATTCCATCATTCTTGCATCTTTTCTTAAATCATCATTTTTTTTACTTAAGAAATGATAATTACGTCCATCGGTACCCATTAATGTAATTCTTTTAGGTTGTTGTAAAGATCGCATAACAGTGACTTTATTTACAATATTTTGAATCCTTGGTAAATCTGGTGGATAAGGTTCATGTTCTTGTTCCTTCGGTAAAGTGGACGATGGCAGAGAGAGCTGAGGATAATCGGGTATTCTTGGTAGTAATGCTATTTCTTGTGGAATACATACTTCCAAATTCTTCATTTGAAGTAACCCAGGAAACTTCGTTAAAGTAGTACGTCCATCTGGTCCAAAATCTTCTTTGGCTATTAAATTCAAGTACCTTGTTAACTCTCTTGTCTGCATGATTATATTTGAAATAAGAGGTGAATGCTGTGTTTTCTAAATAATAATAATAATAATAATAATAAAAGTAATAATAAAAATGATTAGTAGCTTTTATCTTCTATTCTCCTATTTTTATTTTTTAAAACAGTCCTTACTTCAGCATTCTCTAAAATAATGGTTGCTCTTTCTTGTAAATTTGCAGAGTTTGCGTTTAAAGCCGATTGTAATTGCCAAATAGTTGTTCTTGGATAAGTAACAAATACTTTTAAAATGATATTCATTAAAATAGTAACAACTTCACTATCTTCAATGGCCAATCTTGATACTAAACGAGGCAAAATAAGACCAAATTGATAAGGCTGAAGTTTATTGGTATACTTAGTGAGAAGATTGTTAATACTGGTATATCCTTCGTTAATCGCATTTGAGACAGCTTTATCATTAGTTAGTCCCTGTCTGTCATCCACAAATCGAAACCAAATAGATAAAACCTTAGACATAGCATGATAATAATAAGTAGATCCCCTTTCCAAGGCTTGTATATATAATTCTGTAACGGTTTGTGCAAATCGATAAAAACGAACAGGTTTTGATACATCCAGCTTGCGATCTTCTATCATACGATCATAAAATCTTCCACTTTCAAAAAATACTTTTTCATTAAAAGAATCCAATTTTCTTGCATCAAACAATATATTCTGTGTCAGTTTTGGCGAGTATTTAGCATGGTCTCGATATTTGCATAATAGTGTTTTAATTTTGACGCTGTTATCGGAAAGAACCGGATTTTCTAATATTTGTATAGCCATTTTTGTATCCTCTTGTTTGAAATACCATTTAGCATGTTCAATACTAGCATCAACAAGTGTTGTCGGTAATTTTACAGGTTGTTGTTGTTGCTTAAATGTTAACAAATTTTGTTTTAATTCTAATTCTGAATATGATGCATACGTTGATTTCAAAGCTATATTCATATCACCCGATTTACGAGCAGCTTTAGCTAATAATAACCATAGCTCTTTTTCTTCTTCATTTGAAGTTTTAGCACTAACATTTTCTAATTCTCTATATAATTACAAAGAGAAAGAAAAATATAAAGATATATATTACTAAATTTACACGTATTATCAAAATACCATCTAAGTTTATACATATATATGTACGTATTTTTTATTTTTATTTTTACCTTGTTCCAAATTTGGCTGCTATACGTAGCTCAAGTAATTTTCTTTGTGTACGGTAAGATGGTTTTGTTAATAAAAATTTAGCTTTCCATATCAAATGTTGGTAATCGATTTCATTCTTTTCAATCTTGACATCATTATAAAGCTGATCATCCCGTGATTCATAAATAGATTCTAATTCATGAATTAATTGTAAATTTAGAATAGTATCATAAGATTGATGGTAAGATCGATAACCAGAATGGCATAAATTATTGATTTGAATAGATTTAGCATGATAAAGATCAAGATAAAAGCCTATCTTATTATTAGATTGCATATGTCCTAGAGACCGAGCTAATAAAGAATCAAACTTTTCTTCCATAGGTAGATCTTTTAGCTGATGTAATAATTGCCACTGAGAGGTTTTCCAAGCGGCTTCCAAACAATAACCATTCATTTCTGGATTATTTTTACGTGGATAAGTATATGCAATCATTCGATTATAGTCCCCTAATTCTTTTAAACAACGAATATAGCGACGTTGAATAGAAGTGATATCCATAAGATAGTCAGACGTAGTTACAGTAGTAGTAGCAGTAGATTTTATAGCATTTTTCTTATTATCATTATCATTATTATTATTATCATTATTATTATTATCATTCATAGTTTCTAATAAATCTTCATAACATAATTTCACATAATTCCAATCATTAAGACATTCAAATCGATGAATTTCTTGTTGCCTAGACCATTGACGAGTATATAAGGTTAAAATAGCATTCATATTAGCAGGCTCTTCCATATGAATGTAGATTTGTGATAAATTATCCAAGATATCACTGGTGATGGATCCATGGTATTCAATTGAAGTTTTAATAAACAATTCTAAATGCATTAAAGCATGAGCATATGCACCAGATCGAAATGCTGCTTTGGCCATTAAATCATTTGGAATATCATTTAAAAATCTTTTAACTTGTCTAATAACTCTTTGATAACTTGCTGTAATGCTCATGCTTTGTTGTTGTTTACGCTTCATCCAAGTGCGACAATGTTCTGTGATCGCAACTATTACTTTTAAAGATGTTTGTATAATCGGGCTATATTCACGATCGTTGATTTTTAAAGTCCCAATAATTTCATTCATGATTAATTTTTGATCTAATTCATTCCCATTTAATAAAAGATGTAAAACTAAAAATGGAATGAGATGCTGTGTAAGGTGACTTTTCATGGTTTTTACTAATGGAATACAAGCTTGAAAAATGGTTTTGGCTTTAATTGAAATTGATTCTCTTTCTAATAAAAGATAAAAAAAGGAACTTAGCCATTCATCAAAGATAGATGCAGTAGACGATATAGATGATGATGATGATGATGACCAGTTTGTTAATATTTCATATACAGGTAAAGATGGTTGATGGGTTTCAATATCGGCTGTAAATTTAGAATACAATAAAGGCGTTAAAATGTCTTTAATATCATCAGTTAACATTGTCGTCCATAATTTTCCAGTAGATTTTTGATGAAACTGTTGGTGATAATGATGTGATGAGTTTAAATTTAAAGTTTGAGGAGTAATATCTACTGATTTCAATAGTTCTTGAATACAATACTGGCTATATTGTCGGCTCATCCTATCTTCATTATCGCTTTTAGTCACTGAATGAAAAGTTGGTAAAATATAATGAACAATTAAGTCCAAAACAAATAGTTGATTTTCATAATTTTGATCAAAGTTATCCATAATAATACATTTAGAATGGTTGTTGTCTCCGAAAAATAATAACCCATCATTTTCATTTTGATTTTCACTTTCCCCTTTTGTTTCTTTAAATGATAATCTATATGGATCAATGGCACCCAATAAACCTAAACATGAAGCTGCTATATCACAAATATCATATCGATCTGCATTATTTTTTATAATATTAAGCAGTACACTATAAAGCTGTTGTAATATGGTCCATAATTTATGATATGGGCAATTGTATAGTATTAAATGAGGTGGGTAGATCGTTAATAATCTGTAAATTTGGTATAAAGTTTCAATAGAAGGTATGATTTCCTGTTGTTGTATGTGATCCATGATCTCTCTTAATTCAGCGGCTAACGTATTTGAATCAGTTATTGAGCTACGTTCACCGGCCAACCATTGTTTTAATGGGATGAATTCTTCATATATAGGTAAATCGGGTAGCTGATCCAAAAAATGAGTCTTATCTTGTATCGTTTGGCTTTTAATGCTATGTGTAATATCCTCTACAATTTTTGTACGTATTGATGAATTACATAAAGGGTATATATGTAACATTCCACGAATAATATCACCCAATTTTTTATTGCTATCGTCACTTGTTGATATTTTTAATAAGCTATTCCACAATTCATATATATAAATAGAGTCCTTTATATTATCCATGATACTT
Source organism: Cunninghamella echinulata (assembly GCA_025201675.1). Lineage (NCBI taxonomy): Eukaryota > Fungi > Mucoromycota > Mucoromycetes > Mucorales > Cunninghamellaceae > Cunninghamella > Cunninghamella echinulata. The sequence continues at coordinate 6,721 of MU612867.1, forward strand.
TGTGCCATCGAAACTAGCTAATCAATAACAATAAAAATAATAATAATAAATATAAATATAAATCTTAAATGACTATCCATAAGTATAAATTAATATAAAAAAACCTACTTGTGATATATGTTTTAACATTCTTGTATTCATCATGTCTAATAAAATTTTTAAAGATGTTAAAGCATTATATTGCTCGGTTGACTGGATCATTTTATCCCCAGCGATTATTTTGTTGATTTCATTAAATATAGCAAGCATAAAAACTTCTAAATATTCTTCTAACGAGTTTCCTTTATATTCCATTGACCAATCTTTCACTTGCATTAAACTATTTATAATCTAGTTTCATAGCATCCATGACAATAAAATAAGTGAATATAATAAGATTAATAAAGGAAAGTCAATTAACTAAATGTCTATATGCAACATATTGAATTTATTTTATAAGTATTATTCCTTACATGTTGTCTATTAGGTCTCCATAATTCCAGAGCAAGTAAGCTAGTGATTTTAGTAATATGAGCCTGCAATACATCGTTATTGGTAATAATTTTAAGAGAATCTAGATACTGTGCTAATTGATTATTATTATTATTTTCGTGAATTAAGAAGTGTAGTATAACAAAATAACCGTATTCATAGCATAGATTTGTTACTGATGTAGATAAAATTAAGGATATAGCGTGCAGTAATGGATGAGTTGCTATAAAAAGTGAATTATTGTCATTATTATTATTATTATTATGAATAATTTGAAATATATAAGGTAAACCAATGTCTAATTGCTCATATATATAATTAGAAAGTGATCTATCAAATAATAAGGTAATAGTATGAGATACAGAGATCTGTTTATCTTCGGTTGGAAATGATTTATTTATGTCATCAATAGTTAAAAATAGTAATGCTTTTCGTTGTTCTATTTCAAGCTGTTTTAATAAAGATCGTTTATTTTCTGTTGGAATCGTCTCTATAATAGTAGTAGCCTCTGCAAGTTCACCTGATATAATATGTTTAATTGCCTGTGAGATATGATTCATGCAAATTTATATATACAATGATAATAATAATGATAATAAAAGCAAGATGTATTAATAATGATATTGAAGGCTTTAAGATATATCAAAAAGAAAGATAAATTACATATTTTTTTTTGAGTTAAAAAAATCGCGACACGACTTTTATTTTATTCGGGGTTTAAATTTTGTTTGACTTTTAATAAATGCAAAACTAACTTGTTTGATATAAATATAAACCAATAACTTGTTACAATTATCCTATTCCAACTATATGACAATTATAAATGTTAGAATGGTTAATATTTTGTACTATATATATATAAGATATAAGATATTAGATATAAGTACGAAAATGAAATACACTTGCTATTTCTATTATTATTTTTTAGAATTAAAAAATGATTACAATGAAAAACCGCAATTTTTTGTTTTATATTAAAAATTAAAAGTGGCATTCTTTATTTTCATAAAAAATGGGTTTATTTGTGTTATATATATGTACAAAAATAAAAATGAATATTGAAATTAGTATTACCAATAGTATCTATAACAAAAAATATATGTTAGTTTTACCCCACAATCCCCCTCTTGGAATGATGTCATTTAAATTAATTCCTTCATTCCTTTGGTTTGATTTGTTTTGTTTTTTTATTATTATTCTATTAGTGTTATTATACCTTAAAATAAACTTTTAGTATTGATTGATATATTTGTTTACTTACTATATATAATAATTAATATAGTTCACTATATTATATCGCATAATAATTAGTATAAATTAATTTAGAATATCGTTTTTTATGCAAGTGGTATCTAAATATGGAATTTAATAAATTTTCTTTTCCTAACGATGTTCTTATTTTATTCTCTTATTTTTTAATTGATTCAAACAAGTACAACTTTAAAATAATTTAAATATAAAAAGGTCTAATTCTTTGTCCTTATCTTCATTTTTTTTTTTTTTTTTTTCAATTTATATAAATAATTTTTATTATATTACTTGATATAAAGCAAAACAAAACAAAAAATGAAGTACTTTACCGTTTTAGTAACAATTGCATTAGCACAATTGATTAGCGCTGGTTCTTTTGATTTTATTAAACCACCTAGTCAAAGAGATCAAAACAAATGCGAAGATTATGAAGTTGAATATTATGGTGATGATAGCTATATAGGCTGTCAAATGTCATGCCAAGTGAATGGTTATATTGGTTCTACTCAAATAAGAAGCCCTCCTAGAGAGTTAATAGCACCAAAAGTAGATGGTAGTTACTGTTTGGTAAAAGTCCCCATTGAACATAAAAAAGGTAAATCCAATAATGGTGTTGATATTTATCGTCAAGGAAACTGCTTGAATGGTGTCTGCCAATTTTTAGTTCCCCCACCTCCACCAATTTGCCAATATCCTTTAGATGGCCCAGCTCCTGCTAACCAAGCTACTGCTGGCACTGGTGCCAATATAGTACACAAATAAAATCATAGCTATTTATATTTATTTTATTTTATTTTTTAAAAACGAAAAAAAGAAAGAAAGATAAGTCATAATAACAGTGATTACTAAAATATATACCTATTTATTTATTTATTTTTAATATATCAAGGCAATACAATAAACAAAAACGATACTGATTTTTTCCTTTATTAATAAAACACGATTTACTCATGAATTCAGCTTTTTTTATTTTTTATACCCCAGCTGAAAATTGCTGCGGTCAATACATGTATATATTATCTTGAGCTCAACTGTAAGCTATGGATATGAAAAACCTTTGTTTTTTCCATACCTTTAAGTTTATGAAGTACCTAAAATGAATCTTCTACCTTATCGACTTTATTGATTGATAATATTTGATCATTCTACAAATTAAAGTAAAAAAAAAAAAAAGGTCTAACCACAATGTAAAATAATACATCCATATTTGTATCAATAATAATATAGCGTTTAAAAATATAAATAAATAGTGATAATATACAGAGAAAAAAAGTTTGTTTGTTTACACGTAGAGATTTCGGAATAGGAATTTGAATTTAATCCATTTCCTTCCCCATTTTTATTATTATTGTAGAATCTCTATTTATTTTATTTATAGTATGAGTATCGTAATCAATGTTAGAATGGAAAAAAGAAAATTCATTTGATCGTATAGATAAAATGAACCAGGTCATAGTGATTTGACAAGATATATTTTTCAAAAGGGAATGTTTCACGAAATCGGTCAAAAGTCGTGTTCAATATATATAATATAAATTCTCTTCACATGGTGGCAATAGCTGATTCATTTCATTATAAAAGAAAGAAGAATCAAGAGGGAACTTTTGCATTTTTTTAAAGAGAAAACTTTTGTTAGTCATTACTGATATTATTTGTTAAATGAACCAACAAATAATATAATTTTATTTATGTAATGAGATAGATAAAGGATAAATGCAGAAAATAAATAAATAAATAAACAAGCAAAGATTTATGATTTAAAAAAAAGATCGATTTCTTGTAAAAGATCTTTATCATGGACCTGAGAATGATTTTCAAAATGAGTGATAGGTGCATAAAGAGATGTATTTTGTGGCTGATCTAAAGGATTAAAAAGAGGAAGTTTATGATTATTATCATCATTATTGTCATCTTTAATTAGTATAAAATCATTAGAATATCCAATGACTTTGTTATTATTGTTCTTATCCTCCTCGATATAGTTAATATGATCACTATTAAAAGACCATTAACAATAAAACCTTCGTTACCATTAATAAATCATTCTATAGTAAAATAAATAAATAAATAAAAAACAGTTTTACCGAGGTATTTTATTATTATTATTATTATTAGTATTATTATTATGATGATGATGGTTAGATTTCTTAATATTTGAAGTATCATTGCTATCACTCATTTTATATGTATTAAATTAAAAAAAGAAAAAAGAAAAGAGAAGAAA
>MU612868.1:0-10651 GCA_025201675.1 Cunninghamella echinulata
GTGATTTTTTTTCTTCTTTTACTTATAAAGATATATTATTTAAATAATAAAATAATTATTAATTTTTTTTATATAAATATAATATTAATTATAAAAAAAAAAAAAAAAAAAAAAAAAAAAAAAAAAAAAAAAAAAAAATATTTATTTATTTAAAAAAAAAAAAAAAAAAAAAAAAAAAAAAGAAGAAAAGCTTGGCGATCTTTAGTATTAAAAAAAAAAAAAAGTGGGTAAAATGGGTAAAGAAAAGTTTGGCATAGAATAGTATGAAAATGATCATCAGCTTGATTATTTTTTATCAATGGCTACCAAATCACGAAATTCTTCCAAACGATGATGAAGTTCATCTCGTTCATTTTCACTTTGAGCATATCTTGCTTTAATATCCATAAACATCGCTTCCATACGAGCCAATTGTTCCTCCAAGTCTTGATTTTTGGTTTCCAAAGCAATATTATCCCCACCTAAAGATTGAATCCGATCTTTTAATCGGATTTCAACTTGATCTGGTAAGGCATCCAACGATTTTTTTAAATCAAAAGATTGTTGCCTTAATGTATCATTCGTTTGTTGCGATTGAAGATACTCCTGTTTGGCATCTATTAGTTCTTGAGTTATTTTGGCATGTTTCTTTTCAAGTTGTTCCATCTTTAGTTGTTTTTGATTGACGTTATCTAATAAAATTTTGTTTTGTTGTTTCACATGATAAAGTGCTTCCATATACTCTACCGTTGCTGTATTTGTTACTCCCTTTTTTATACTATACTGATAATCCTTGGCTAATTTGTTTAATTGTTTACTATGAATTTTAAAATTAGATGCATCACATATAAATTGTTCAGCATTTTCATCCTACAAAGATAGATATTGGATGAATGGATAAATAGGTATTAGTGGACACTTTTTCTCTATTTTTTATTTGTTATATATATAGCTAACTATGTAAAAATATTTTATTTTTTATTTTTACTTTATATGACATCATTTGATCCCCCAATAAATATTGTATCATTTCGTTGGTATCGTTAATCTTCAATAATATATCCATATTTTTTTGTAATAAAGCAAGTGTAAATCCAAATAAAACATCTGATCCTTCTGCCAAAAAGATATCGTAAAGCCGATAGATGCATTCCAATGGTAATCTTGATACAAAGAGCGTTGTAAACCATTGCTTTGCATAATCCATAGATCGTACACCATAAATATTAAAGTGTTGATATAATTCAGGAAGCTGATCTTTTAAAATTCCATCCAATTGAAACAATCTACGCGATAACCCTTCTGTTGGTGGAATAAATAATGTTTTCCATTGATAATCATTCATTATTTGTGTAAATATAGAAAAGGCTTCTTCTTCAGGCATCTAATAGGATTCAAAATAATAGTAATAGAAAAGAGACACATATGAAAATTAAATATTGGTTTCATCATATGAATATGTCAATCACTATCATTATTATATAAAAGTATATATATATATATATATATATATATATATATATAATTACTTACATGAATTAAAAGAGGGAGAGCAATATAAATAAACCCTTTAGAGTAACCCACATGATTATCAAAATTGGCATATGCTTTTGTTAAACGAAATAAAGGTTCTTTGAAGGATTTATTTTTAAAAAATGAATCGTAAATAGAATCTGTTTGATCTTCATCAAAAAGAAAATCCAAATCTTGTAAAATAACTTTCTCGAATATACTTGAGTGATTCATGTATTGGATATAATCTTGATCTTTTACTTTATTATTATTGTTATATTTAGTAAGACATTTTATTTGAGATAAAATTGGCCATATTGTTCCACGTATAGATGATGGGATACCATGTCTTATATGATATAAAAAGGATTTATTCTTGATAGCTTGATCAATGTTGGATATCATGAGTGACCAAAATTCTATAAATATATATATAATTATAACATGTAACGAATAAGGAAATTGTTTATGTTCATACATCATTTATTTTCTCTCTTTCCTATTTATATATCTTTTTTTTATTATTTTATTTTTATTACCCCAATCTACTTCACCACTTGTATTTTTTACATAAGATGAAGATGAAGATGAAGTAGAAGTTGTTGATATGGATGAATGCCTATGTGATTGTTCAGTTGTTGTTGTTGCTGAGGGTGTTGAATTGATAACGCTATTATTATTATTATTATTATTACTATTAGTTGCTGTTGTTGCTGTTGCTGTATTATTTGAAAGAGTAGAGGACATAGGAGAAGTTAATCTTTCCAATAGAATATCATAGTTTGTATTATTTGATAATAAAGAACTAATAGATGTCATAGTAGAACGATTGCTTTGTATATTAAATTCAGTCTCTGAATCCGAGTCAACAGTATCGTCCATAGTAGAAGATATTTCTTGAATAGCGTTTTGTAAAATATGCTGGTCCTTGGCTATAAGTGTCGATAAATCAAGAGTTTTTTGCGTTATCGTATTATTTCGTTCTCGTTGCTGTATATTGGTTTCTTTTTTTGATGTATGTACAATGGATTGGTTGTCTAAATAATAGAAAAGGAGAGAGAGAGAGAAAAGGTTACTTTAGCATATTTAAACTAGCATAAATAAAAAACGCTACTTATTTCAAATTGATTTATTACCATTACCTTCATATATAGGTTGATTATCTTGAATCATGAATATATTATTATTATCTCTTGATATATATAATTATGAATTTACAAAAATGTATATATGTTATAAATGTATGTTTTTTAAAATAAAAATAAATAAAAAAATAAAATTAAGGGAAAGGGAAAAAATGAAAAGTGAGAAAAAAAAAAAGGGAAAGTCTTTTTTCTTAAAAAAGGCGGGGGTTTAATTTTTTTGAAAGAATAAAAAATCTTTTTTAATCCTTTTTCCTTGCTCCTTTCCCTATTTTTTTTTTACTTTTAATAATAATATCAACAGTAATAATATGACAAAAAAGGCTTTAGAGTTAACGGAGTTATTGCAAAAATATGATGATTTTATCAATCTTAAATTGAAACCTAATTTAAAATCCGTATTAGATTCAAGAGATCAGGTATTTGATAATCTATCAGAATAGTAAGTTGGATAAAAATCATTTTTATTATTTTGATATAGAAAAATAACGCTTTCCTTATTAACTTTAAATTTATGCTTATCTACTCTTTTTTTTTACTTTTATTTTTATATAGTCAAAAGTTAAAAAGTCAAATAGAAATGTTTCAAAAAGGTGGACATAAAGAGTTGAAAACTATGGTAGATCTTGGATCTCAATTTTATGCTCAAGCTTTAATGTAAAATACTATGCCATTACATAAATATAAATATATATAATAGGATAACAATGTTAATCATGCATACACATACCCTATTTTCATTTATTAGTCCTGACACAACTTATATATATGTTAACGTTGGCTTTGGATTTCATGTACAGTTTACTTTAAACGAAGCTATTGCTTTTATTGATAAAAAAGAACAGCGATTACAGAGGTAAATATTCAAGTAAAAATGGCCACTGGATATAGATAGATTAATAATAGCTGACTTGATATTCTTTTTGGCATGATTTTTGTTTTTGTTTTTTATAGATCAGCCGAAAAATATTCTGAAGAAGCTGATAAAATTAGAGCACATATTAAAATGGTAATATTAAAGCATCATTAATATTATGAAAATAAAAAAAAATAAAGAAACTAATAAAGAAAATTAATATTTCATATCTATTTATTTATTTATAATTTTATATATTTAGGTTTTAGAAGCAATGGCTGAAGCGTTGAATGATGTCAAGAATTAATAAATAGATTTTTCTTTATATATTAGATGTACATATATATATCCTTTCATATCCTTTTTTTTTTATTATTATTATAAAAGTAATAATCTTTATACGATAACTTATCCTTTAAACAATTATAAGATATATTCTTTTATTTTATTTCATTTTTATGATGTAGCCAATTTATATGACAAAATCAAATCATTACACAAAAAAAAAAGAATGTCAGAATTAAATTATATACTCTTTTTGTACCTAAAACAAATCCCAATGTTTATTGTTTATGGTGTTTCATCACCATTATTTATACCATTATCTATCATCACAACCTTTTTCTTTTATCTATTTTATCAATTTCTTTATTCTTATTTTTTTTATTCTCTTCTCTTTCTTCTTTCATTATTTTATTCTTATATTTTTATAAACATCATGCGAACTCTATTAGCTATAAGTGGTAGTATATTACTAGCTATAAGTGCTATTATTGGTGGTTACTATTTTATACAATATCGATCCCTAATATTATCTGGTAGTATATAAAGCCGTTGAAACATACTATTGTTATTTTTCATCTCATTTTTTCTATTTATTTCTTTTGTAGTCATCCAACAATTAGCCATAGATTTACGAACAAATAGTTATGGACCATTTATTTTATCCACTCTTGTTGCGTTAACGTCCACACCACCAATCCTTGGGTTCACTTTTATGGTTATGCTTACTGGATTTGTTTATGGTTTTCCTTTTGGCCTATTACCCTCTGTTTCTGGTACTGACTTACATAAATATATGTATATATATATAAATAAAATAAATGGGAATTATCACTAATTGTAACTTAATTATCTTTTTTTTTTTTTTTTGCTTTATTTTACTTTTTTAAAAATTCTTTAGGTGCTTTTATTGGCTCAATGATATGTTTTGGGTAAACCAAAGAATAAAAAATAAAAAATAAAAAAATAGAAAGGAAAGACAACTCACCTATACCTTTAAAGATTATTTCGCGGATTTCATATAGATCAATATATTCCAGTACCAAAATCACAAGAAAATAAATATCAAGCAATGCAAGAAGCAATTAAAGAAGGTGGCTTAAAGGTAATGTATTACTACTGTTGTTATTATTATTACTATTATTATTATTATAGTAATTTTATTTTTTTATAAATTTTATTATATAAACACTTTTTCTACCCTTTTATTCTTTTAATTTATATAGATGATCTTATTACTGCGTATTTGTCCTATCCCTTGGCAATTTACCAATATGTTTTTGTCCTTGATTCCAACTGTAAGTACAAAAGATTACATTATTACTGGATTGATTGGTGCATGGAAAGTAGCTGTTGAAGTATGGGTTGGATCACAGTTATCAAATTTATCGGATTCAATACCTTCATCTACACGTCGCATCACTTTGATTACTTTATTATTGGGCTTAGTTATCTTTACAGTTATGACACATTGGATTTACCAATTAACTAATCAAAAAATGAATAAATTAAAAAAATCTTGATTGTACATATAATTGGGACTATGAAAAAAAATAAAAATAAAACGTACTTATTTATTTTTTTAATTAAAAAAATCCACTTTAAACTGTTAACTCTAAACCATTATTTTTCCTGTTCATTTTAAATAAAGAATAAACACATATATATAGTTTAATACATAATAAAAAAAAAATAGATATTATTATTTATTTATATTTTACTTTGTATGTATTTGTTTTATTTTTTAAAACACTTTACAATCAACCTATGTAGCGGTTTATCTCGATAAATAATAATCCACTCGACATCAAACTTTTACAAATTTATAGCATATTAATTTTCTATATGTAGATTAATTTTATAAGATGAAGTTATGACTTTGTTAAAACTTTGGGCTGCTGGAACCATTATCTATAAAGAAAAATGGATATTTAAATAGAATATGAGTCACCAAGTTAATACATGTATATTTATAAATTTTTATATAATCCAAAATATATATACTCTCGATTTTTTTTCTAGTTCTTTTTTATTATTATACGTATATATAAAACAGCAACAGTAAAAAAAAATATTAATTATTAAAATACTAAGTTTTGATTCTATTCTTTTTTAAAAAAATTATTTGTGGTTTATAATGAATTAAGAAATCATGCAATTTTTTATACTAAAAAACTAGCGTAATTTTTTGAGGTTTAACTTCTGGCAAAAATAAAATCCGCCGAACTTTGAATAAAAATCACCCAATTTTTTTTTATATTTTTTTTTAAAAAAATTACTTTTTTTTCTCCCTTTCCCATTTTATCATATATATATATATATATATATAACATATATACATGTCTTCAGGCAAAAAACCAAAAAGTATATTTTCAAGAGTCATTGATGATCTTATTCGATCTGCAGCAGGTGAAAAAGCAAAAAATATTCCCGATGATGATATAGATTCCTATGTAGCCAATTTAATTAGTAAAGAAGCAAAAGAAAGACAAAGTCGATATAAAACAGAAGGCATAAAAGCATATCAACCAAATACAGGATTGTAAGTTCTTTTATTTAAAAAATACAAAAAGATAAAAGGGTAAATAAATCAAAGTCAAATAATATAAAAGACCATTATAATATCAGTATATTAATAATATTTTTATTTTATTTTATTTTATTACTATTATTATTATAAATCTATATGTAGACCCCCAAATAATTTACCCAAACCAAACAAACGATTTTTATTAAATATTGTAAAAGCAACAGATAGTCATAATCAAGCTGTAATACGCGCTGCCGAAGAAAAAGCTAGAGAATTTCAACAAAGAAGGAGAGAAAAGGAAAAAGAAGAAGACGATGATAGGCATAAGGGAAATAAAAGATCTCAACATAAACAAGATAATGATGATGACTATAATAAGAATGACACAAGACTTTTAAAACGAAAAAGAACTAACCAAGATGAAAATACAGATAGTGATAGTGATAGTGATAATAATAGCAATAGTAGTAGTACTACTAGTGACGACAGTGATAATGATACACCAATATCACAACAACAACGACAGCAACAGCAAAAAGAATCATTACGTCCATCTATTGAAACAGAACCAACTATAAGGTATCGCGGTCGAGGGAAATTACGCAATGGATCAACTATGGATAAATACTTTGATAAAAATTATAATCCTATGAACGATATTGACTCTGGTTCGGACATTGATGACTCTATAAATTCATCACCATCCAAAGGTAAAAGGGATAAAAAAGATAATATCAAATCAAAAAAGAAAAAGAAAGATAAAGAGAGAAAAAAGAAAAAATCAAAATCAGATTCAAGATCAAAATCAAAAAAACATAAACACAAGCATAAACATGACCGATGAAGTAAAAAAAAAAAAAAAAAAAAAAAAAAAAAAAAAAAAAAAAAAAAAAAAAAAAATGCAACGGGAAGAAAAATAAAATATAGGATGTTATCAAGGATCAATAAATGCTATAATGTATAATATATATACGTGTGTATGTATGTTTGTACGTATATATGTATGAATGTACGTTAAAAGAAAAAGCAAAAAAGGAACAGTGTTTTAATTTATTTACCCTTGTAAATATACATACATTCAGTAAATATAATTATATTTATAATCCATTAATTCAATAATAATAAAATACTATAATTATTTAAATATGTATATAAAAGTGATGCTTTTTTCCGGTAAAAAGGTGAATTCAAATTCCGCTCATCTTTGTGTCTTTTAATAAAAAATAAATAGTATTTTTTTTTTCTTCCTTTCTCTTCCTTTGTATCCATCCATCCATCTCTTATTTTTTCTTTAAGAAATTAACAGAGGTTTTCATCCATCTTTTTAATATAAAAATTAAATATGTCTACCTTCTCCAAGAACCTCTTTTCTCTTCTTAGCGAAGATGGTGAAGTGCGCCCTGAACCCGCCCCTGTAAAAGCTGAACCTACTAAGCCTGCTGTTGAACAAAAACCCAAATCTGACAAGCGTTCTCCTAAAGGTGGTAACAATGGTAAAGAAAAAAGAAAAACAAAATAAAACAAATGGATTTTTTATTATTATTATTATGGATATTATTACAAATTTGGAAACTGCTTTCAAAAAAAACAAACCATATGACAACTTTATTATATTATTTACATTCAAAAAACACACATATACATATACTCGACAACCAATAACAACAACATACGACAATAATATCTCAAAATATATTAATACAATACCAATACGAATTTAGAAATAAGACATAAAAATATCGATAATAATAATAATAATAATAATACATAGATAACGATATACGAGTACAGGATATTTTTTTTATTTATCATTATATTATTATTATTTCAACTTTATATATATATATATAATTTAGCTAAACGTGGTGGTGACAAACGTCGTGGTGACAAGCGTCAACAAAGTGGTCGTCCTCAACGTGGTCGTCAATTCGATCGTCATAGTGGTACCGGTATTGCGTAAGTTTTTACTTTCATCATTATTACCATATAAAAAATAAAACTGTTTAATTTATTTATTAATTTTATTAAATTTTATATATTGCTTTTTATTTATTTATAGTGATTCCGAAAAGAAGGAAAAGCAAGGATGGGGTCACCCTGAAACCGCTGAAGCTGAAGCGTAAGTATCATTATAATATATATATGAAGAGATTATAATATAAAATAATGATTATTTATTTTTTATAAAAAAGAGAAAGTAAAGGATTACTTCACCTTTTTTTTACAAATTAAATATATAAAAACATGTGATTCTATTATTAATCTAACCATTTAATTATTATTATTATAGTGCTAAAGATGTAGTTAACCCCAACGATCCCGCTGCTGCTGAAGAACCTGCTACTCCCGCTGAACCTGAAGAAGTTGTCAAGACTTTAGATGAATACTTAGCCGAAAAGGCCAACAAGTCCTTAAAGGTTGCTCGTCCTGAAGTCCGTAAGGCCAACGAAGGTTCTGATGACTCCAAATGGAAGGATACTGTTGCTTTCGTTAAGACTGAAGAAGCTGATTACTTACCTGCTAAGGTAAAATATATACAAATATATTTAACTATATTGGAAAAAAAGGAGAAATCATGAACATTGTTATTAATAAATATTAAAAACACATTCATATATTTATATAGGAAAAATCTACTGTCAAGAAGGAAAAGGTCCGTAAGGAAAAAGTTATCGTTGAAATTGAACAACGTTTCCAAGAAAAGCCTCGTTTCCAACGTGATGACCGCCGTGGTGGTCGTGGTGACCGTCGTGGACGTGGTAACAACCGTCGTTCTGGTCGTCAATCCAACGGTCCTGCCGTCAACCTTCAAGATGATGCTGCTTTCCCCTCTCTTGGTGCCACTACTGCTTAATTTAAATTAAAAAAATTATAATTAAGGATGGATTTCAAAAAACATAAAAATAAAAAAAAGTTATACATTTTAATTTTTTTCTCACTCACTCTTTTTTCCCCTCACTTTTTTTATTATCATCATCAAATTTATATCTTTTTTTTTCATGTTCATTTTCTTTTTTTCTATTGCTTTTTTTTTACATATTTATTTATTTATTTATAATTATATTTTATTGTTTTAGATTTTTTTTAAAAAAAAAAAGGAAGAAATGAAAAGAAATTATCAAAAAAAAAAAGATACTTCGCAAAACTAATAAAATAAAAAAAGTTTGTATAAAAAATATATATATATGGTTTCTTTTATTTCATTTGATATTAAAAAAATTAAGCATCCAGATAATTTTTTTATTTTTTCATTAATTACATTTTGTGTTTATCAGATCGTGAGCTATTATCACACAACATAAATAAAGATTATCCATTTCCAAAGTATTTTTTTTTTTTCATTTTACAAATATCTTGTTTAATCTTTATCAAATCAAAAAGTATTCAATTTCCAAACACTTTATTTTTTTAAAAACTCAAAAAAGATAAAGTGTAGTATATTATTTACTTTAAAAAATATTTTTTATTATTATTTACTTTAAATCAATATAAAATTACAAGGATCAAAATACCATATATTTATATATATATATATATATATATTAAAGTAAATTAAAAAGAAATAGGAAAAAAAATAGATAAAAGAAAAGTAAAAAAAAAAAGAAAAGGACTAAAATATTACTGGATTATATATGTATGAGAACAGAGGGGGAAAAAAAGGTTAGATAAATAGAATGAAAACTATGGATATAAAAGATATTATTATAATAATAATACTATTATTATTAATAATAAATAAATAGAATACCAAAGGAAATAGGATATTAAAATGCATAAAATAAAAAAAATAAAAATAAAAAGGAAGAAAGGAACAATGATATATTATGTAGTAAAAATAAATATATATATATAAAAAATATTAATTTTCATTAGCCATAGATAAAAATGGATGTGATAGTAATTCAATGGCTGTAGGTCGTTTTTCATGATCACTAATGTAATAATATATAAACATATATATATATGATATAATTAGAATAATTTCTCCTTTTTAAAACAAAACTATATAAGATAAAAAAATGTAAACTTACAGTTGAAAAGTACATTTCAAAAAATCCTTTGCGTCATCACTAACATGTTTTGGAATATCAGGAGCTGTATAACTTCCAATCTAGTTCAAAAAAAGTAATATAATAATTTTTAGAAAAAATAAAATAAAATAAAATAAAAACATGTGTATTATTTATTACTTACTTGGAAAATAGCTTGCATTTGTGAATATTCAGGGAAAGGATGATCGCCAGTAAACATTTCCACTACCATACATCCTAATGACCAAATATCAGCTTTACGAGTATATTTTGTTTGTTTTACAACTTCAGGTGCCATCCTAGTTAGATTTTTTTTTTA
>MU612870.1:0-10609 GCA_025201675.1 Cunninghamella echinulata
ATTTTATTTTATTTTATTTTATTTGTATTATTATTTTACTTGCTAGTATATTGTAAATGTTTGATTAGAAAGTGAAAAAAAAAAGGTAAAAGATAATAAAAAAGGGGGAAAATAAATAAAAATATAGATATGATTTACTACTTTTTTTCTTCTTCCTATTCTTCTTATATATGTATGTATATAATAATTGTATATACTTTGTATTAGATGGAGGAGGAGTATCCGTCAAAAGTTCATTTAAACTATTTTCTTGGATTAAAGCTTCTTTTTCATCTACTATATCATTATCAATATACTCTTGTAAAGCTGCTTTTTCATTAAATTCATCTATCAATTCATTTTCTTCATCTTTAATATGATTATTAATTGGTGGTTTATTTTTATCTGCACTCATTATTATTAATATATATAATATATAAATATATAATAACAACTATATTAATATTATAAAAAAAAAAGAGGAAAAGGAAAAATTAGAATTTTTTTTAGTTTATTAAAATTTAAAAAAATCGCTGGATTTGAATTTTTAAATTTTCTAATAAAAATCTCAACTTTTCCCTTTTATTTTGCTTTTTATTTGCATTATATATTATTTTTAAAAAAAATTACTACGTGTTCTACTCTTTGTCTTTCTTTTATTTTAATCTTTACAATAGCACCAATGTAGTACGATTTACAGAAATTATATATCGGCCGTTTAATCTAAATTATTTCAAACAATATATTTTATTTAGTATTAATAACATGTTTCTAAAAAAAGAAAAAAGTATATACTTCGTCACAGCAGTTTCAAGTTTCTATACAATACAGCACAAGTATATTAAAGTATGAAATGTTAAGTATTTCAATACACTATATAAATATTTATAATAATAGTACTACTGGCTAATTACTACCATAACAACAGCTGCAATAACGATTGACTACCAGATTCGGAGGTTTGGTCCTAGTCGGAGTGAGGGTAGCCAAAAGAAATATTTTACAATTTAATTCACCTTCTGTTACTGTTGCTCACTAAACCTAAATACAATTTTAAAGTGCCTAGAGAAGAGGAAGTAAATATAAAACTGGATTTTATGATCAAATTGGGTTTTATTTATTCTCGGTTGTGGAGGACAGTCATTTATACAAAATGAAATATAATGAAAATGGTAAAGGTCAAATTGCAGTGGAATTTTTAACAGCCGTTCAAAAAAATTAAAGGTAATAATAATAATGGTAGTAGTAGAGAGAAACAAATAATTTATGATATATATGCTTCCTGTACCAAGTCTCCGTTTTTCTGTACACGTTTCTCAAATGGATATTTAGAAAAGACTGAAAAAATAATACCACAGGAGCAGGCTGTCATTTATAGACGATACAAAGGAACAAATGGAGAGGATTTTACTGATCATAATGATTGCTTATATACTTAATATGTTATAATCTCTCAAAAATATATCTTTGGCATAGTAAATCAGTTTTTTTTATTCTTTATTATTGCATTAGCCTTTGACAATTATTTTAAAAAATAAAAAACCTTTATTTTTTTTCTTCTTGTAACATGATCAAACAATGAAAAACTAATTAACTAATTACGTGCTATTGTGAGGAAATTATCAAGTACTATTCCATAATCATTTGGTTTTTAGTTTTCCGTGTATTCCACTATTATTTTTACTTTAATTTATCCGGAAAACAAAATATAATTTGTGATAAATTGTATTTTGCTTCAATGGAACGAGTATATATAATATATATATCATTCAGGTAATTAACAAGTTGCAACCTCAACTTCAATTAAGCATAAAAGGTAAAAAAAAATAATGATTAAATCTCAGCTATAATATCAGATAACAAGCTATTATTGATAAACCATGTAAAGAGAGAAAAGAAAATAATTTTGTTACTTGTAAAGACCATGTAGTTTTTCTTAAAATATTACAAAATCTCAAAAACACCCTTCAAAATTAAATTGAATAATAAAATAAAACATTTTTTTCTTCTCTTTAAATATCTTTTTTTTTTTTTTTATTCTCCTCTTTACTCTAATTCAAATTTAATGCGGCTAATAAAAAGTAATAAATTTGTTTATTTTTTAAAAATAAAATAGATTATTAAAAAGAAAAAATTGTATGATAAATTTAGTTGTCAGCAGCTTTTAATTCTTCGACAAGAGCAATGTATTGCTTTTCAGCTTCTTCTTGGCTGGTACCTATTTTAAGTCAATGAGTGAATAAATATTTATAATAATAAAATAAATAATCGCCCTTTTTCAACATTTGCTTTATTTTTATTATTCTTAGAAAAACATAATAAACTTACCCTTAATTGCGTCCCAAGCATCCCATTTGGCTTTACCCTTAACATCAAACACACCAGGGCGAGCTATAAAATAATTGAAAATAAAGATGATAATGATAATAATATATGGTTATTAAAAGATAAAAACTTTTATATACGTTTATATATATATATTATGGGTGATTATAATAGAAAGTACTTACTAGTAGTATTATCACCAACAGTAGCTTGTTTGAATAAAGCGTATAACTTTAAAAGTTTATCATTGGAAGGAGACTTCTTGAGAGTCTTAACTTCGTTAGCAGCGGTATCAAAAGCCTTTATATAAAATAAAATAAAAAATATAAAACAATAAATATACTATACTAATAATACTATATAATATATAATAATACTATAACTATAACAAAGTAAAAAATAATAATAAAAAAAACTAGGATAAACTTACAGCAGAGGGCATTTTTATATATTGTGAATTGTTTTTTAGATGAAAAAGAAAAAGAAAAAGAAGACAAGAAGACGAGAAATTTATATTTTTTATTTATTTTCGCTCTTTTAAAAAAATGTTGGGAAAATTAAAGGTGAAAATAAAACAAATAGATATTTTTATATATAAATTAAAAATATAATTATTATATTATATATATAAATACGTTTCTTATTACTATTGATTTATGATTTGCTTCTGTTAGTATTATTAACATAAATTATATATGCATGTGATACTCCATAAATAACAATCAAAAAACTCCAAGGGTGCACGAAAATGAAATTGGGTTTTAATTTTTTTAGTCAAAAAAAAAATAAATCATGCTTAATAAAATAAAAAAAAAAGTCAGGCTTTGTTTTTTTATTATTATTTTTTTTTTTTTTCTCTTTTTTTATTATTATAATCTGCGTATATTAAACACTTTTAAAAACGATAACTTATGATATCCAAAAAATTACTAAACCATACTTTAAGTAAAGATCACAATAAGGAAATATAAACAATCTTTTTTTTTTTTATTAAATTCACTTATTTGGTAATAAATCTTTTTTATGTTTTTTTATTATTATTACTATATTTCCTTGTCAACTTATATACATATATATATATATATATATACATAAAATAAACGCGTATATATTTATAGAACAAACCCTTTTACGACAATATCAGTATGGATATTATATTCAATCTAAAAAACAAATTCAACTTCAAAATAGAGGTTTCTTTTCAGCTATATTACATAGTAAAAAACAATCAAATGTAGCCACTAGACCTTCATATGGTCAGCCTACTGTTATGACACATCCTAATATAATGACAAAAGGAGAAGGTAAACCTGAAGTAAAATAAAATAATAGAATAATAAGTTTAATATAAAAGAATTATATAATATTTATATATATATATAGTGACACCTGGATTACCTGCTACTGAATATGAAAATAGAAGAAGTAAATTAATGTCTACTTTACCGCAAGGAAGTATTGTCATTTCTACTGGTTATGGAACCCGTTATATGACCAATAACATCTTTTATCCTTTTCATCAAAATACAGATTTTTGGTATTTAACTGGATTTAATGAACCTGATGCTGCTGTTATTTTAGGTAAAAAAATAAAATAAAATAAAATATGGTTGCAAATATATACATATCAATTTTAAAAAATAATAAAAAATAAAAATTGAAGAGGAATAAGGGTTCAATAATTAATGGATTATGGGATAGGTATTATTACATTTGTATTTACTTATTTATTTATTTATAGAAAAGGATGAATCACCTCGTGGCTATAAACAAATTATGTTTGTCAATCCTAAAAATGCTCATGCTGAATTATGGGACGGTCCAAGAACTGGTATTGATGGAGTAAAAGAATTATTCGGTGCCGATGAAGTAAGTTGGATAAAATAAAATGAAGCAATAAAAAAGGTTTATAGATATGGATATAGGTATATATATATATATATATATATATATATATATATATATTAAAGAGCGTTATTATAAAAATAATAACATTACTACTCTTTTTATGTATATATCAAGGCTTATGAAAATACAAGATTCAAATCTTTTGTACATGATGCATTATCTGCTAGACATATATATGTAGATAAACCTGGTGACTTTCCTAGTTTATTGACAAATGATCAAAGTATTGAATTAATTTCAACAGGTAATTAAATAAAATGAAATAAAGGATATATGAATGATTATTTTTATAAATGATAATAAATATATATATTAATTTGGATGAAATAGGCCAACGATTAAAATCAATTAAACCATTATCTGGGCTTATTCAAGAATTAAGAGTGATTAAAAGTGATTATGAAATTGATATTATGAAGAAATCTAGCTTGATTAGTTCAAAAGCATTTGTGGAAACTATGAAATGGACTCAACCTGGTAATACAGAAGCACAATTATGGGCAAAATTAGAATATGAATGTAGAATGCGCGGATCTTCTATGTTGGCCTATGTTCCTGTAGTAGCTGGTGGTTCAAACGCTTTATCCATGCATTATGTCCGCAATGATATGGTGATGAATGATGGAGATTTAGTTCTCGTGGATGGTGGTGGTGAATACAATGGCTATGCAAGTGATATCACTCGTACTTGGCCGATTAATGGTACTTTTACTGACCCTCAAAAAGAATTATATCAAGTTGTACTTAATGTTAATAAAGAATGTATCAAGGTAACTTTTTTAATTGATTTATTTTTTAAAAAAAGATCGGAGACAATAATAATTATATTAATATTAAAGAGATACTATGATTCACTAATATATATATATATATATATTATAGCTATGTACTGAAGCAACTAATTTAAGTTTAAATGGCATTCATAATGAATCAGTAAAAATAATGAAACAAGAATTACAAAAGATTGGATTTTCTACAAACACTTGGGTAAAAAAGAAAAAGAAAAAGAAAAAAAAAATCAAGTGATTAATGTATATATACTCTTTATTTTTTTATTTTTGAATCTTATATATCAATTTAGGAATTGGAAAGAGTATTATATCCTCATCATGTTGGTCACTATTTGGGATTGGATGTTCATGATGTCACTGACATTTCAAGATCACGTAAATTACAAAAGAATATGGTTGTCACAATTGAACCTGGACTTTATATTCCTTATGATGATCGCTACCCTCAAAAATATCAAGGTATTGGTATCCGTATCGAAGATAATGTGGTTATTGGTACTTCAGATCCTTATGTATTAACAGCAAATACTCCAAAAGAAGTTATAGATATTGAATTTTGTTGTGCTAATAAAAGTTAATGGAAAGGTGATCAAATTTTTGTTATTATTAATATAGATTTATAAACTTTATCCTCCATTACATTCTTTCTTTTATATTTTATTTCCCTATATATCTCTTATATCTCTTTGTATATATACTAAATTAAAAAATAAAATAACTTTTATTATTATTATTACTATTATTACTTTTTTTTAAATATATATATTTATATATATATATATATATATAAATTCTAAAAATATAAAACAAATATAATATACGTATCAAATACAATGATCCGATTTATATGCAATATTAAAATGATGTTTAAAAATAATACAATTTATCCCTATAAGTATATAAAAAAAATAGAATTTAAAAATTAGAATTACATAGAACAATAAACAAAAACATTCAATTTTATATACTATGTTATTTTTGATACATACTTCAAAGGAATTGGCTTTATGTTTAGGAACGAAATCGAAACTTTCAGGAGCAGGACCAAGAAGCATTTCACTATGTAAATATAAGAAAATTAAAATATAAATTAGTGATTAATGCCATATATACTTTTATATAAATATAAAACTATAATGATATAATAATAGTTATTTACGTTATTTTCACCCAATCAGATGCTCGAGGGCTTGCCATAAGAGTTTCTAAATCATCACGTCCAAAGAATGGTGGTGCTCTTTCGTTAATTTTCTGTGGATAAACTTCCAAAACACCAATAGGAATATATCTGTAATAATAGTAATAATAATAATAATAATAATAATAATATTCATCAGTAAAAAATATTATGACCACCTTTATATTATAATTCTCTCTTTATTATTATTTTGATGATGATTATCACTACCTGTATAAAAATGATTGCCATTCACATAAGAATCTTCTAGTTGTATTAACACCCTATACGTTATAAATATTAGGAATAAAAAAAAAATATATTTAATATGTATCTATTTAATGTATATACGTTTATTTATTAATTTCATATAATGTTTTACCTGGCTATCAGTTCCCCAATGCTCTAAACCATAATCACAGAATCGTTTTAACATTTCAAAGCGTTCTTTTGAAGATATATCCCAGTGACGTTGTGTTTTAATTTCTTCAAATATCCAAGGTTTAATCAAAGCACCTCTTTATAATAAAATAAAAATAAAAAAATTATATATATATATTAATATTAATATTATAAATATATAGCACGTTCGCAATACATACATACATACATATATATATATATATATATATATATATATATATTTAATTACTATTACTATTATCATTATCATTTACCTTCCAATCATAATACCATCAACGCCAGTTTCTTCTTTATGTCGATTATAATCTTCAAAGCTAATAACATCACCATTACCAAAAAGTTTCATATTTTTAGTTTGTTTCTTGATATAATTAATATAATCCCAATCAGCTAACTTTGTATAACGTTGTGTGCGAGAGCGTCCATGAATCTATTTTTAAAAAATTGATATATATATATGATTATCTTGCTGGCAAAAAGAAAAAAGAAAATTTTGATAAACTATTTTTCACTTACAGTTCCCAATGGTATATCCTATATTGTAAAATAATTAAAATAAAATAAAATAAATAGTTAGATACATAGATTAAATAAGTATATGAAATATAAAATATATAAAACAGTAATATAATTTACCAAACTTTCAAATCGTGGAATTAATTTATCAGCTGTTGGTACACCTTCTTTGACACCCATTCTAAATTTAACAGTAACAGGAATATCCATAACACGTTGCATTCCTCTAAGCATTTTTGTTAACTTTCCTTTTTGATCAATTAAAGCAGAACCACCACCCTAATTAATAAAATTAAAACAATAATTTTATAAGTATATGTATATTAGAAATTACTATCAATTATAAGTATGGTTATAGTTATGTTTATAATTATATATAAAGGGAAAATGCACAACATACAGAATTAAACACAAGATCAATAGGACAACCCATATTTAAATCAACAAAATCGACATCTATTTCATTATTAATAACTTCGCAGGCTTTAACAACTTGTTCAATTTTAGATCCACAAATCTGTTTATATAACAAAAAAATAACATACATATATATTAATTCCTCTATTAATTTAGCTATGTGTCCATTTATTTATTTTTATTTATTTTTTATATAAAAAAGTACTTACTTGAATACCAAAAATATCTTCAGAAACATGTCTTTTTGTTAAAGCCCATTCTGATTGTTGTCCTTGAAGTAAATTAGCGGCTAAAGCCATTTCACCACATGTAATATCGACACCATACTCTTTACAAATACGTCTAAAAGGAAGATTTCCAACCTATTAGAAAATAAAACATGTATGTATACAAATATATTAATGGTTTACAGTAACATATAAACGATTTTATGTTATATATATATATATATATATATAATGTAGATAAATTACTTACAGTTGTCAAAGGTGCCAAATATGTTTTGTTACTAAAATCAATAATCTATATGTTTAAAAATAAAAATAGTTTAATATATAAATTTAAAAAATAAAATAATATCTTTTTTTATCATATATATGCTATATATATAAACCTACTTTTTTGTATTTAAGATCAATAGGTCCAATAGGTTTTTCATCATTTTCAGTTTCCGTTGGTGGTAACGATGTTGAGGTAGAAGGTACGTTCATATCAATATTTGGAAGATCAGCATCAATGGGTACTTTTATTTCATTACATTTATCATCATCTAATTTTTCTTTCTTTGTTGAATAATATTCTTCAAAATCTAATGCTGATAATCCCTCTTGTTTACGTTTACGATTTTCAACTTTCATATCTTCCATTGCTTTGTTTTCGGCTGTTACTTCTTTCATAAATTCGGTAGATTTAGGAAATTGATACTAATGAATAAGAAGAAAAAGAACCATTATAATTTATTTACAAACACTAAAATATATATTTATTCACTATTTAATATATAATATGCATATCAACCTTACATTTCTTTTAGCTAACAGTTTTTGACTTTCTGCAGAAATGCCATTTGTAGTATAAACGGGATTCTTTTCTACCAACTATTTATTATAATCATTTTAAAGAAGAAAAAGAAAAGAAAATAGGATTAGCATCCTTTATTTATTTTACTTGTAAATATACATATATATATATTTATTTATTTACCTCTTTATTAATGATTAATTTATTATTTTCGTCCAAATGAGCTTTGAGGAATCTACATTTATAACCACGTTGACATCTATATAACATAAATATATATCATATTAATACCTGCTTTATATTCATATTTATTTGCTGCTATTAATAATAATAATAACATACTGTCCAAATACTTCAAACTGAACACAACGATCACCAAGATCTTCAGGTTTAATTTTTAAATAAGCTTCCAAATCATGACTAAATCGACACCTATAAATGACAAATATTATTATTATTATTATTATTATCATTAGGTAAAGAAAAAAAAAGATGGATAATAATACATCTAAACCAATTTATTTCTTTTATTCTTACCCTTCACCAAAGGAACATTTATCACCACGAGCAACTGCAGCACACAACTATTAATAAAATAATAATAAAGTTAATATATATACTTTTATGTATGTATCTTTTATACATATTTCATTTGTTTTTAGTGCTTACTTTGATTTCGTCTTCAATACGTTTTTTTCCCCGTTGTCCACGATTAGCTCCACGTTCGTTTTTATTAAACTTTTTTTTATCGTCTTTGCCCTGAAATAAATACATACAAATATATATATATATATATATATATAAGGATTTAAATAAAAGTTGGCTTAATAATTATTGACATTGTATTTTTATTAATATTACTATTATAATATTTATCTTACATTATTAAATTTTCCTCCTTCAGCATCGTCATCACCAAAAACACTAAATGATTCTTGTTCTGTTTCTTTATCGTCTTCAAACCATCGCTCTTTTCGAAATCTAATAATAAAAAAATAATTAAAAGTGTGTTGCATAAATATAGGATTTAATTGGTTTTTTGGCCAGAAAACATTATTTTTTTTATCATGTTATTCTTTAAATAAATATACAGCTATTTCTTTTTTTTTAATCATACTCTCTTCTGATAGGAGCTTGTCCTGGTTTCTTTTCGTAATCTATAGGCATAATAAGTTATTTTTATTATTATTTTATTTTAAAAAAAAAAAAAGGGATAAAAGTGAAAAAGAAAATTGAAGTTGGTTAAAAAAAAATTAAAAAAATGAAGAGCGGAAAATGAAAATGTGGCTTGACCATTACTTTTTTTTTTTTTCTTGATATATCTCTTTTTTAATTAGTTAATATACACCTATATTCTTGACCTATTTTATTTACTATTATATTTAATTTATATAGATCTTAAATCGTTAATTAAATAAATTCATTTATTTGTGATATATGTAAATATCTATACATATTTTATAAGTTTATTTTTCTTTTTTTAAATATATGTATATATATATGTAAAACATAAATGTATCATAATGTTTAATTGTTTGACCACAATTTGGTATATTAAAATTGTATGGCATGAATTAAAATGTTAAATTTTTCAAACTCCCTTTTTTTCTTTAGACAATTTCATTCTATATACTAGAATAATATGATGAACGCTTCTCCGACCATAAACGATCAATCTCATCCAATAAAAGAATTACGAATAATAATGTCATTTTTATCAAGATCCTGTCTTTTTAAAAATACATTATGTAATTTTTTTATTGGGAGGTCTGAAGAAGTAGCATTGGGTCATTCAACCATCCTTTCAATGCTACATGTTTAAGCGATCTGATTCTTTTTTTTTTACATAATGAAAATGAAAAATACAAATTAAAAGGCAATAAATAAATCATGATCTTTTATTGGATGATCATTTTTAACTAACAATGACATGGCATTTAAAATTGACTTTTTATAATTCTTGATTGGTGGAATTTTCTTCGTTACATCAAAAAAAAAAAAAGATATATATTTTTTTCGTTATCTTTACTAAATTTATATAAAAGATGAGTTT
>MU612871.1:0-10605 GCA_025201675.1 Cunninghamella echinulata
CAAACCTTTTTTCATCCGTCTCTTCCATTTTTTTTTTTTCCCTCTCCCCCTCCCTCCCCCAAGTCATTTCACTCCTTCTTTTTTATTTTTCTAAAAAAGCGTATTTCGGGAAAACAACTAAAAATGGCGCTCTTGTTGCCATTTATCTACGATAAATCAGCGTATTTTTTTATATTTAGTTAAATGCGTATATTAATTATTATTACTTTATCTTTTTTTTTTTTCGGATTTAGATTTATATAAAGCAACAACACATACACTTAACGCCACACATATATACATATATATTCATGATCATTACAATATAAATATGTATATATATTTTAAAAAAAATAGTATATTAAAATATAAAGTTGTTTTTTATTTTTATTATCATTCATTAAATCATATCACTGCTTTGCTCAAATCCAATTTATTTCAAGGTTTTTATTGGTTGATTATTTATATTTTATTTACAAACGATCGATCACTTTTTGTAATTCATCTTCATTATATACTTTAAAATTACTACTGGTAGTGACTGAAGCTAATTGTACATTTGTTTTGTTTAATTTTTCTTCCATGACTGATTTTAATACTGTTAAAGCAAGTGTTTCTGCTTCTTCGAGTGTAATGGACTATAGTATATATATATATAAATGAAAGGATTTTTAGATTATCGATTCAATTACTTTTTTTTTTTTCTCCTGCTTTTTTTCTTCGTTCTTTTTGTTCTTTTATTTGTTACTATTATTATTATTATTATTATTATTACCTTGTGATATTCTTTTTGCAATTCAGTTTGTGCACCTTCAGATCCAGATCCAATAGCTTTTGCTTGGAATTTCATAAATGTACCAGAAGGATCGGCATGGAATCTATAGGTTAAATAAGAGAAAGAAAGAAAAACCTGTTACCTTCATTATTCTTTTTTTTTTAAAAAAATAATAATAATAATAATTTAATATTTTTATATATTACAATTGAGGTCCTTTTTCATCTACACCAGCAATAAGTAAAGCAACACCGAAAGGTCGACTCTATTATAATCAATAGATAAATAATAATAATTAGTTGTTTATATATCAACAACATATTATCATCATTATATATATATATATATATATCAGTTTATAATTACCATGATAGATTCTTCACCTTCAGCACCTTCACCAAAACGTAATGCTAAATCACATACACTTTGAGTTACACTTTCTACTTTAAGTTGTTCATTATAAGTAAAGCGATGGTTCTATATTTATATATCAATAAAATATAAGAATAATATACATGAGTATTAAATTTATATATACTATTACCTCTATTATTATTATTATTAAATATCATATATTTTATCTTAATTCATATTTACCTGTGCAGATACACGAGCGTGTTCAATCATAGTACGAGCATCAGCTGTCATACCACTTACAGCACATCCCAAGTTGAAATCAATTTCCATAACTTTTTCAATAGAGCTAGGTTCTAATAAGGTAGAAGTAACACGTTTTTCGACAGCTAAAATTACACCTTCTGAAGTTTGAATACCAATAGCTGTTGTACCAAGCTAGTAATAAAAAAATAAGAAATTACAATAATTAGAAAAAAGAAAAGTATAAAAATATCATTCGAGTTAAAAAATAAATACATGAACATATATATATATTTAAGAAAAAGAATATATTTTATAAAAAGATGTATCATTTCTTTAATTACTTTGATAGCTTCAATGGCGTATTCTACTTGAAATAATCGTCCTTCAGGAGAAAATGTATTAACACCACGATCATATTCGGAACGAGTTAAAAACATGATTATATATTATTTTTGGATATAAGATTATTTTTTTTCTAAAAAAAAGAAAGAAAGAAAGAAAAGAAAAAGAAAGTATATATATAGTATATATAATAAAAAATATAAAAGATATAATCAATTAAAAAGAAGAAAGAAAAGAAAACAAAACGTAATATTATTATACGCGTACACTTTTTTTTATTTCTAGCTCCGACTTTTTTCAAAAATTTACTTTGATTGAATTTTATAAAGATTGGCCAATTTTTAAGAGATGGATAAAATACTTTTTTATTTATTGGAACTTTAGTAAAAATTAAAAAACTGCATTAACGAGTACAAAAAAAAAAAGTATTTTGATTATCAAATATTTATTTCTTTAATAAAAAAATTTGATATATATATTTGTATATATATAAAAGATAGTACTATATTTATTTGATAAAATGATTATAATAAAATGAATTAAAAAGAAATACTAATATATATATATATGTATGTATGTATGTATGTATGTATGTATGTATGTAAACTCGTATAAAAAAAACTAAACGATTCTTGAATAATAATTATAATTCTCGTAAGTGGCTAATGTTTTGAGTTTATTTCTATATGTTACAAACTATTGGAGGCATTCCATCAATATTACCAGCTGATATGATTAAGTGTATTTGTTTCTTCCATTGATAAAACTAATGAACAATTGTTTAAAAGTTTTTCTTTTTTATGCTCTTGCTTCTAATATTCTATACTCCAATTCAATAATTTAATCCTCTTCACCTTTGTGATACCTAGAGTTTAAATAGAAAAATATAAATAATAAATAGCAAATAAAAGTGAAATAAGTCATACTTTATAAAAAAGCTTTATTTTTACTTTTTTTATTTATCTGATTTGATTTATCTTTATTTGTTGTACCTATTCCTATTTAAACTCTACCCTTTTCACATATTGTTTACTGGATTGGTCAAAAATAGGTATAATATTTTGGATCCAAAATGTTCTTTTATAATTGATATCATGATCAATCTTTAGCTTCAAGCCATTCTATTAACTTTTAATGTAATGATGCTTCCAGCAATAAAAAACTAACTTTTTTTTTTACAGCTAAAGTTCCATGACCAAATTCCTACAGCCTTTTTCTCAATTCTTTTCTCTCTCTCTCTAAAATACATTTTATTTTAAATATAAATAGATTAGAATATTTTTCTTTCCCCACTTTTTGCTTTGCCATGTTTTTAAACAACTCTTTAATTATTACTCTTTATATATAATAATCTTTCCCACTCATCTTAAAGTTTATTCGCGTATAAAGCTTTTTGACATTATGCTTAACCCATGAATTTTTAATAAACCATTTGCTTTTAAATAATTTAAATAATATATAATTATAAAATTTACATAGAATATATCATTGAATATATATATATATATAATACAAGCTTATCTTTTTTTTTAAAAAAAAAAGTCGACATTTAATAACATTATGAATACCTTTTTTATATGAAAACATGAATCTTCATTATTTTTATTTCTTTATATCAAGTCGATCTACCTATAAAACAGGAACTGGTGTTCACCGAAACTTTATTTTATACTCCAACTATAACTTAAAATGCTTATTCCTCATTTTAAAAAAAAAAATCTTAATCAAAAACCCAAATAGCACTTTATAAAACAAAGGTTTATAATTGTTGGAATTTTTTATTTATTACAAGACCTCAAACTTTCATTCCTCACTTTAATAAATAGTACACCTTTTCTGGAACAACAAAGTTGGACATTTTTATTCTAATTGTTATTCGATAGATAATATGAACTATCTAATTATTTTATATAATAATAAATACTTGTATAACACATACTATTTATATAGTGATATATTTTCAAAGTAGTACTGTCCGACAAATCAATTTTATAGGATTTCGATAGACTCACCATGTTTTGATTAAACACAACAATACTATTTTATTTTTACTATTTTGGGTTGTCTATCTTATAGATACCAGAACACACAGTTTGCATAAAAATACTAAGTTTTTAACATTTTCGTAATATTTCTAAATTTTTTTAACTCCTTTACATAAACAATGATAAAAATATTTATCCTTACATGTTTTTAAATATACATTCATTAAGCATAATAAAAGAAATGGGATGGTCATATGGTATCATAAAAACTGCTCTGAATTCAAATTTAATGACAAACATAAAAAAGCAAATATTAAAATTTTTCTTGTATATATAATGTTAGATTTTAAAAGAAGAAAAGAAGAGACATCTGCGGATATATTTAAATATGAAAATAAAAGAGGATGCTCAGGCTTAGATTATAAAAAAGTTTTAGAATATCTTGGAATTGAAAGTGAGGAATTATTTTCAAAAGATGAAGATATTCCGATGAAAGATATTGATACTGAAATTATTGGATATATATCTAAAAATCTTATTACAGTAACTAAAGCTCGAGGAATAGTTAATGAAGGAAATGAATCTAAAAGAAAAAAGTTCGTTGATGCTATCATCTTAAGCGTTGCTGCTAAATATTACGATAGAAAAGTAAAAGTTTTAACAGAGGAATCAATTGAAGGTGAAGACGTCAAAGAGCCTGTTGAATATATAATGGTTCATAAAAAATATATTTTAATTGTTATTGAAGCTAAAAAAGATGATTTTGAACAAGGTAGAGCACAATTACTTGTGCAACTATATAATACTTATATTAAAAATGTTAAAAATGGAGCACCAAAAAATCATACAGTATATGGTATTGTAACAACTGGTGATCTATGGGAATTTATTTGGTGTAAAGGAAACGATAATATAAATGCTATTAACGATGTTAAACCAAATATTATGTGGAATTATAAAGATAAAATCCAACCAATTGAAAAGAATTTGAAGAAAAAACAAGAGCAATGGGAAGAAAGAGTGTCTCCACTTGTAAAAAAAATAAACTATATGATTGACAGCTCATTAAACCAATTTTAAATAGTTTGCAATAAAAACCATAATTGGACCTTAATAAAATAATTTATAAGAGAAAATTATTCATTATATCTCAATTTAAAAACAAAATAAAGAGATAACCACATTGGCCAGTGTTTTCTAGTTACCAATATAATTTAGATGTCCACCTATTGTATTCATCGGAAAAACAAAAATAAATATATGGACCTATATAGGCCTATATAAGCCTATATAGCCTTTCTTGCCTTTCTTGGTAGCTGTCTCATCTATATGAGTCTATATATTAATAGATAGGGTTATATATATCTATATATCAATAATTATCTATATAGCCTTATGTAGATCTATATAAGAATATATACATTATACTTTTCAATGCAAATATATATATATAAATTCCCAAATAAAAATTTATTACTAGTAATACATTTTATTGCAATGGCATTTGTTTACATATTTTTAAAACTAATTTCTATTCTAATTTATAATATATATATATAGATCAGATGTAACTATATATAATATTAAAAATAGTAATATAGAATTAATATTTATATATAATATTCATCACTATCATCACTAGCTATAATATCAGCGCATTGTTCTTTAATATTGTTAATTGCTTCTTCCCAATCGATATCTTTGGTTAATATCTTTTTATACCCGGAAAACCAGTCACCACTATACGTCAATTGGATATCTTTTTTAGCTTGATTTTTGCTTAATAAATTTAATCTGAATTGAATAACTGTATATATTAATGCTAACGTTTTTTCATTAATTTGTTGGCATTCAATATATGGTTCTCCACGGGGACGATTGATAAGTGTTTTTGTTAATATATTAAGAAATAATTCACTGGTGAATTAAGGGTTATCTAGATTAAAATCTCTACAGCTGAATCTTCCTTTATATGCTAATTTATTATATTTATCTTCTACGGTCATATCTTTGTATATGCTGTTAAAGCTTTTTATATTAAAACCACTTGCCTTTAATTGTTTAAATATTGTATCTGATATATTAGACCTATAAAAGGAGATGCACCACATATAAAATCTACGGATATTTCCATTGATATAATATTCATTGGAATTCCCAGGCAAATTTTTGATTTTTATCAAGTTTTTTATTATGGTTTCATTCGTATTTTGGATATCATTCAAAAAAGCATTAACTGTGCAAACATCAACTCTCGACGTTTGGAATAATTTATCAAGGTCATCTTCAGTAATGTCTTTTATTAAGGCTCTAAAATATTAATATAAAAAATATTACTGTATATATATATATATATATATATTTAACATTTAGCATTTAACATTTATTTTTTTAAAAATGTAATTTACTTTGAAGCATGTTCATCAAATAGTACATTGGTGTAGCCTTGGTTGTCATTACCTTCTATTACTTTTTCAATTATAGATGTCACTTTATTAGCGTAGTTATCAGAGACAAAATCAAACTCGTCATCTACATTTTCATCTATATTATACTCTTTTGTTTCTTTAAATACTATATTGATAAATATATGATGGTTTAAAAATGAAATCAAGTAGATATGCTATATACATATTACCATTTTCTGAGCAAGTTGGTTCTATGTTTGTTTTATTTTTTTTCCTTGATTTCTTTGAATAAGTGATGAGATTAATCTTTTTTCTTTTTTTACTATTTGAGTCATTAGTTATATTTTTTATCACTCTTCTAGGTTTGCTACCCATTTTTTTTTATTAATAATGCTAGTAAAAAGATAAAACTAAATATAAAAAAAAAAAGTAAAAAGATAAAAAATAATAATAAAAAAATATGCTTTTTATATACGTGTGAAATTTTATAATTAAAATAAATGAATATGCCCTCCATAATTGTTTACATGAAAAATAAAAAAGCCCATGTAAAATGCAATATCTTATCAAAAGAACCCCTATGGTAACATTAAGGTTTTAGTAAATTTTAAATTTTAGTCAAATGGCCTCTGAGAATGATAAAAAATTGATAGATTAATTATTATTTTAAAACTGTTTTGTCAATATTTACAAATTAACAATGCTCTGAAAGTCATTAACTTGATAAAGCTCAATATCTCCTTACATGAACATATATAAATAGACAGTAATCAATTCCTTTATTTTGTATTTTATTTTTTCAATTTCTTTTTTTCTTCTCTAAATAAAATAAGTATAATGAAGATAAAGCAAAAATGCCCACTATGCAAAAAAACATATAGATTTAGAAAGGCATATTGTAATAAAACATAAGGATGCACCAATATCCCATCAAAGAATAGAAGAAAATTATTCTAAACAACTAAAAGAATCCACAACAGTAGCAAGTATTAGACTAGGGCCAAGTTGTGGTATGTAAAAAAAAAATTAAAAAAAAAATGGTGGTAACTAGGAGATTCGAACTCCTGCCTTCATACGAAGACGGCAACTTGAGTGCCGCGCCTTAGACCAACTCGGCCAAATTACCTTCATATGATTTTGCAATCGGAGTTTTCATCTTAGTTAAAGTAGTTATTTAATTAGATACAATTGTAAACATAATATAAAATTACAATAACAAAAGGATTAAGTAAAATAAAATTTAAAATAAAAACAGCCTTGCGCAAGGATGGCTAAAGAAGTACATGAAGTAAAAATATAAAACAACCTTACGAAAGATAATCAAAAAGTATATAAAATAAATATAAACATTCTTACGCAAAAAATTAAAATATCTAATGGAAGGACAATAAACAAAGCATTTAAAGTTAAACAAAAGAGAAAGAGAGATTACTTTTTAATTTTCTGTCTTCGAGTTGGCCTTTATATAGTTTTTCAACTTCATAATCATGAGCGACAGAGAGAAGCTCCAACACGACAATCATATTTACTAGCGGCGCTTGAAATTTTAGACCAGTTTAGGAAGATGCTTCGAACTTTATATTTGTTTCTATTTTTTGGAATCGCTGGTTTAAAACTTCTTTTTCTTCTTATTCTATTGCTTAACAACTATACTCCATTTTTGTTTACCCTCTCTTTTTTCTACGACTATAGAGGTTGCAAGAATGTTTAAGATTTGTTTTGAAATAAGTTTAATAAGGTGCATAGAAATATTAATAAAGAGTGGCTATGAAATTGATTTCAATGATTTTGAATCAAGATTTGAACACTTTAAGAGATATACTAGGTGGATTAAACTTTGCATAGAGACTCGAAACACTGCAGTTTATAATGATATTGCCGTGACAGATTATGGTTTTTATGATATATTTAGTGACAGAGAGATTATTGACATTGAAGAATGTGCTTATGATCTTGCTGAGTTGTATGCTGGTGAAAAGATTGAAAGACTTGAAAACATGGACTCATCACTCAAACAATACAGATATGGAGAAGAATTGATTAAGTCTTCTGAAGGTGATGACATATAGTGTAAAAAAAAATAAGAAAAAAAAGTAATAAAGAAAAAAAAAATTTTTTGCGCTGTTATAATTCAGTTATATATATACTGCTTGATCCATTATATTAATTTTATTAAACTACATAGATTAATCTAAGTGGGGGATGGATGAGAAAGTGCTGCTGTATTTTTGAAGGCGTCGCGTTTCGTGTCTTTTCTTTCATTTTTTATTAATTTAGACTTTACCCTATTTCAGATTCCGATATAAATATACAAATATAAACCAGGATTCCATTATAATAATAAAACGATACTTTTCTTTTGCGTATTAACCACTAGGTTTGGTTTTAGTTTGGTTTTTTTTTATTATTTTGGTATGAAGTATTAGAATTGTTCTTTTTTTTGTTGAATTTAAAGACAAGCAGAATTGTTTTTATATTGTTTTATTTAATTTTACTTTTATTATTTTCTATTTTATATACTTATTGTTTCATTTGACCACTCGTACCGAATTAAACATATTGATAATATATGTTTTTTTGCTATATATTTTTAAAACACTTGAACCTAGCCACTTCAATTTGAAGCACCCCACGTAACAATGATTTGTTGAAAGAGTGGTGAATAAAAATAGTAAAGTTTATATTCTAAAAAATCAAAAAGTATTAGAGTGAATGTAGATGATAATAATATGGAAGAAGAAAATAGTAATTTGTTCAAAAATAATAATAATAATAAAAATTAGTGCTATGGAACTACATTTACAATTGCAAAAAAAATAAAAAGTCTATTATATAGCCTTGGCCAATTCCCTAAGTAGGAATAATTTTTTAAATACCGCATATGATCGCGGATTACTCTGGAAACTAAACATAAACCAAAAAAAAAAAAACTCTATAAAAGCAAACTTCAAAGCAGGAAAAGAAAAAAGAAAAGCGCGTATTTAAAGATATTCTTTAATTATTATACTGTCTTTACGTTAGATATTTTTTATTTTATTTTTTATACACTTTAATAGTTCGTATATGAAATGAAATATTTAATTTCAAATCAAATGGGAAATTGATTTCGAATAAAGATAAAAGTAAAATAGAATTGGAAACTAAAAATAAATATAACTTGAAATTCATTTAATAAAGATTAACATGAAAAAGTATATTTTTACTTTTTATACAACTATTATTAACACCTAGCACAAAAATCAAAAATCAAAAAGATACGGGCTTTTAAAAATAAAAGAAGTGATTTATTTTTTAAAAAAATCATTTTCTCCACTCTTTTTTCTTTTTTCTTGTAAAAATATATATATATATATAATTTTTTATTCTTTTTTAAAATATTAAAAACGAATATATAAACTTACAATGTCAGGGTTACATTTAAATCATAAACTTACCTGGACAGATGCTCTTCAACTTTATACTTTTACTCAAGATCCAGGGATTGAATTGCCAGTTGGAATCTGTCAAAAAATACATATTATCAACAAGGAAACAGAAATAAAAGTGGAAAATCGAAATTATTTATCAAATCAGTTATGTACCAATAGTGATTGTAGTTTCCATGGTAAACTTAAAAGATTTTATAAAAACACTACAAAAGCAACCATTGATTTAGGAAAAAGAAGCAAAAGATATAATGATGATGAAGATGATAATAATGTACACTTTATACAGCAATTCACCAATGCTATTGTTGAGTTTGCAGAAACAGAACGTAAAAAATATCAACGTGCTATTTATACCAACAATAAAAAATTTAATGGTTTTGATGAGAAGCAATATGCGGATTATCTTAAAAATGAAAGAATGAAAAAAGATCATCCTTGGCTAACCTCTGTGGAAGAAGAAGAAATACTATTTAATAGTTGTTTATGTTGGTTTTTCCACTTTTGTATTGAAGTAGGCGATGTGGAAACGTTATTATCTTTTACCAACGATCAAATCCAATCTGTTTTTCATTGTTTACACGGAGGTCAAGCTGTAGGCAACAACAGCAATTTTTTAATGTACCATATCATGAAGACATACATTTTTACCAATCTGATTTATGCCGCGCCCGGATTAATAGATCAAAATGAAAAATGGGGGCCTATGGCACCAAATGATTATTTTAGAAATATGTTAAAGAATAATTGCGATGGGCAAACCTTTTTATATCAAAGTCGATCTTATTTAATGAATGAAGTTTATATGAAGGATATCACGGCAACAAATCAATTATGTAAAAATTGTTTCAAATATATGTATATTTTATTCATGTTAAAGATGGAAGTAGATGGAAAAAAAGAAGCTCTACAATGGTTGAAGCATACCTTACTTTTGATTTTATAATTATTGTAGAGGGATTTAAACCTTATTCAATTAATATTATAAAGAATGATTAATATGCCTTATATATATTCTATTTTTACTATTTATATTGATAATTATTAAATATAAATTACTATTTCTTGGCTTTTTTTTTTTTTTAATAAAA
>MU612872.1:0-10601 GCA_025201675.1 Cunninghamella echinulata
AACTCTCTCTTCTTTCTACTTTCTATTGCTTTAATTTTTCCTTTAATTAAAACTCTTGTCAATCAATTTATTATCATGGCAGGGTTTATATTAGAAGATCCATTCCCTCTTTCCAAGTTCCAAAATAATATTGGATCTAAAAATATCAAACAAAATTTTATTGTTGGGCTCAACACTTTACCTTCAACAGAATCAATCGATCAAGAACTTGAAACAACCCCTCATGCTGATCAAGTCGTTGTTACAGTCCAAGGAGAAGGAATCAAGTTATATGATGTAAATAATTAAAATAAAATAAACAAACTTAGAATTAAATAAAATAAAGTATCAATCGTAATATATATATATATATGTATACATATACTTATGTTTACAAGTATATTAATATGACCCTCTTCAATATTGTTGTTATTATTATTATTATGATAGACTTCAGTACAAAAATGTTTACAATCTTGGACAACACCTCCTGGAGTTCAATTTGCCCAACCAGCTATTTATCACCCTTCTAATGGTGGCGATGGTGATATTGATTATACATATGTTTTAGTGGATTCAGGATCAGATATAATAGAAAGTGAAGAACGTAAAACGTTATGGATATGGAAAAGTGTTCAAAAAAATGAAGAAAGTAATCCAGTTGGCAACCGTATTTCTAAAACGGTAAACTTATAGATATATCTTATGCACATAGATAAATATCCTTTTAATAGTAGAATTAAAAAAAATTGGTGTAAATTCTTCTAAATTTTTTATTTATAAATACTTTGATTAGTTTCAAGAACGCATTCAAGGTGTACATACTTCCACTTCTCTTCGTTCTAATGTTATTCTTGTTTATGAAAATGGTTCCATTGATTTGGTATCTAATGATCTCGATAGGTTGACCGCCAATTATAAATCAAAAAGGTAGATAGAGTATATATATGAGCAAATTAAAAAAAAAAAAAAAAGAATGAATGTATTAATTCTCTCTCTCTCTATATATATTTTTAAAAAAACAAAAATGGCTGATGTATATATAGTGATGAATTAGTTTTATGGTCTTCTGTTTTTCTTACAACAAGTGCACATACTAGCCCATGCTGTATTCCTAACTCAGTTGTACCAGCTAATTCAACCATGGTGATTTCTTTATGTCAAGCTAAAAATTCTAAAAAGAAATATACTGTCAAATTAAATTGTATCAATGAAGAACGTAGAAGTATTAATGAAACTGTTAAAATTGATTTGGAACTTCAGGTAAAATATATATTTATGGATATATATGTATAGAAAGTTGAGAATAGTATATTAATTATCTGTTTATATGCACGATAAAAATCTACTTTATTTTAGAATGAACCTGTAGCATACACATTTGATCCTACCCTTGGTATTATTACAATTTTAGGTAAACTAATCATTCAATCGAAAATTAATAATAATAATAAAAGTAGATAGAAAGCACGGTTACTAAATAATAACTTCTCTTTTTTTTTTCCTAATGTGTTTACATAATAACAATTAGAAACCAATGGTACATGGTCAATTTATCATTTAATCATAAAGCGTCGCACTGTCAACAAAATTGTATCTTATTTAGATAAACATCATCAAAAGCAATTGAATGGATACCATATTTATGACAAAGAAATTGGCAAAGTAGCTTCATTAGCTCCATTACCTGATCACTTTGTTGCTATGGTTACTCCACGCGCTTTACAAAAAGGTAGATATAAAATAAAAATAAAAATCAGTTTACATATTACGGATCATATTTATATTTATTTTTATTTTTTATTTTTTATTTTTTGCTTTTTTCTTTATAGGATCTAAAATAATTGAACATGTATTAAGTGTATGGGATGTTAAATATGGTACTTTACAAGCTGAGAAAGTAATTAAAGTAGGCGAAAAACAATTTTCTGCAGGTGAATGTACTTGTAAGGTAAAGCTTATTACAGAAAAAAGAAAAAGAAAAATTTTAACAATAATGAAAAAAAAAGAGAATGAACTATTTTATATAACTCTATAATTTTATATATATATATATATATATTATTATTGTTATTATTTTATATATCAGGTTAATGTATTAAATAATTCACATATTGCCGTCACTATATCATCTATTCAACGTGGTCACACTGGAAATAACAAATCATCTAAAAAATCCATTACTTCAAAATCAGTCGTTACATTATTACCCTTTTATAATCAGCCTATGTCTTTAATGTCAGCTATGAACAAAATGAAATCAACAGCTATCTTCTTGGGTATTGACCCTTATTCTTTAACTAGCCAAGATAATGTTGGTACCATTCGAAGTGGTCAAGCTGCTATGGGACATGTAGCAAAGGTAAATCGTCAACAAGTATAAAATAAAAAGGAATACTATTTTTTTTTTAAAAAAAAAAAAACTACTTCTTTTCCATCTTTTTTAAATTCATATTTATTTATTTATTTAAAAAAATGAATTAGTTTGAAGACAATGATGATCAAACATTTAAAAATTGGATTATAAATTTAGAGAATAATCAACAAACCGAAGATGCATTAATAAGATCATTTACAAAGAAAGATATTACACTTGATGAATTGGAAACATTGTTTATGCAACATATGTCAATAAAGGAAGAGTCATGGAATAAAGACCCAAATGTTACTTCAATAACTGATCTTGGAAAAAAACTTGATAAAGAAAAATATTCTTATAAAGAATTCCATGAAGTATTTGCATATACAGAAAGCGGAAAAAAGGTAATTGATATATATATATATATATATATAATTGATATATATAAAATATTTATATTTTTTTTATATATTTATAAATAGACTCAATTATCAAGTCAATTGTTAAATTGTATATTAAATCAAATTTTTTCAAATAAAAATGGAAAACCTGACATGTCACTTTGGTCGGTCCGTATTCTTCTCTATTTAATTGCTAAAAAACAACTTCTTAATACGTATATAAAAGGTGGTTTGATGCGTGGATTATTAGACCGTCAAGCATGGTCCTTGATGGCATTAGCATTAAAAACTGTTCCTGATATTCCTGAAACAGATCTTATCTTAGTAATCAAGGAATTAGTTCACTTAAAACAAACGGAACCTTCAATTTGGGCAACAAGAATTGATTATTACTTGAAAGCAATCATTGGTGCTAATCGAAATGAAATCTTTATACAACAAGCTTTAAAAC
Source organism: Cunninghamella echinulata (assembly GCA_025201675.1). NCBI lineage: Eukaryota > Fungi > Mucoromycota > Mucoromycetes > Mucorales > Cunninghamellaceae > Cunninghamella > Cunninghamella echinulata. Next base: position 3,191 of record MU612872.1, read on the forward strand.
GTTTAACTATTCAAGAATTACCGATTGTTTTGGAATCTATTATTAGTTGGTTGGATACAACAAATGTTGAAGGAAAAACTATTGTTATTAATAATGAAGGTGGTTTTAAGGCAATGACAAGAATAAATAATGTAAGTATAAAACTATATATTATTTTCGTTTATTTTTTTTTTTAAAAAATAAAAGAGAAAATATCAAATAATATTTATATGTATGTATATTTCAGAAAACTAATTTCATATTATTTTATTTTAATTTTTATATTCCATTAATATTATTATTACTATCATAATATAGATCATCGACTTTGCAAATTCATTACTAGATATTCATTTTCCAACTATTATTTTAGAGCCATCGCTTCATTCATTAATGGATACATTCCATCAAGTATCCATAGCCATCACTGAAAACGCTTCTCAAGTAGAAGAAATTCATAATATTGCCTTATTATTTGAACGATCAAAGAAATTAAATAGAAAATCTCAGAAATCAAGAGAAAAAGAAGCTAAAAAGGATGCTCCAGTAGATAAATCATTAGCTGGTACTACTGGTAATAAATATGGTGGTGATGAAGGTGTACCAATATATCGTGTAGAAATGTTTCAATTTTAAATTATTTTAGATCTCTCTGTTTTTTATTATTATTATTATCATTATTATTCTCTTTCTAGCATGTATTTTTTTTTTCTTTTACAATTTTTCCTTTTTTCTTTTTCCTTTTCATTTCATATAAAATATATATATTTAATAAAAAAAAAAAGTTTAATTCAATTTTAATTATTGCCTGGGTTAATAGAATTATTTGAAGGGGTTTTAAATATATTTTCTTTTTTTTTTCACGTTCGTAATTTTTTTTTCTCTTTCTTTCTTTTTGTCAAACTATTTTTTTATTTTTTTTTACTCACCATTTTACTTTATTTTATTTTATATTGTATTAAATATAAAGTGTACATAGTATTTAAAATGAGTATTATTTTTATGTAATATAATACTATTTATATTTATAACCATTATACGAATTACTATATAACGATCAATAAATTTAATTATTTTCAAGTACGTTTACATTCTATTCATGGGTCAATTTGTTAACCAAAATCTAGTGATTTAAAACAACTGGTCGGACATTAAATCAAAAGAGGAAGTGATTAGTATAGTTGGAATGATGTTGGATTTATATTTGGAAGGTTTATGGTTCGGTAATGGTATAGATACAAAAAAAATAATTAAAAAAAAAGTGATTATGATGATACATCCTTATAAAGTTATCCCTGACTGAATGGTATGGCCTCTAAGGACGCTATATCAGTGTTGATAAGTCATGGTACATAATTATCTGATTAAAGCTTTTTTTTTTTAAATAATAATGTAATATAACAAATGAACTCTTATATTTATTACAATTATCCTTTTTTTAAAAATAGTTATACAAGGGGTATTTGATGATAGGGTCTTTTAAAAAAAATTTTATCAAAAAAATTTTTTTGATTACAATGGGTCTCTTTCATACTATTATCTTTACAAGTTGGGTTTCATCTATTATCCTAGTTATTTTATAGATAATATATATATATATATAAAGGGTTTAATTATTATTTGAAAAAAAAAAAGAAAAAAAAGATATTGGAAATAAAAATAAATCCTTTTTTTTTGTTCTTTTTCTTCTTTTTTGTTTTGTTTTTTGTTTTATAAAGATATTTATCAACACAATGTTATTCAATACAATAACAAATGTATTATTCTTATTTGGTATCATTATTGGTGGGGCTACTGCTCAATTAACCAATGTTACCATCTTTAACATACTAAATACAACTCAACTAAGTCCTGCTTATAAATTTATACAATTGATTACAAGTTCTCCAAGTTATCAGCCTATTGTGGATCTATTATCCAATCCTGGTAATATTACCCTTTTCGTTCCATCTGATGAAGTTTTTGATCAAATGATGCAACATTATTCTAATGGTAATAATGATAATCAAACTCAAGGGAATCCTGGTTCTACTAACAATGGTACTACTAGCACAACCCCTGGTAATACTAATAATGGTACTAGTAGCTCAGCTCCTGGTAATAATAATAATGGTACTAATAGCTCAGCCCCTGGTAATAATAATAATGGCGGTGGTGGTGGTGGTAGTAATAACAATGGTACATCATCCGGTGGTGTTACTAATGGTGTTAGAATCAATATCAAGGATGTATTAGTTGACAACAATAACACTGCTACTTCTCCATCTGATGCTAATAATAACAATAACAATAATAATAATAGTAATAACAATAACAATAGTAATAACAATAATAATAATAACAACAACACTGCTTCTCCATCTGATACAAATAACAATAACAATAACAATAACAATAATAATAATAATAATAATAATAATAATAATAATACTTCAACAACTTCAAACGAATCCAAGTTCCCACCTTCTAATGCAACTTATAATGATATCACTTTACTTGATTATATCTTTTATCATATTTTACCTGAAAGAGTGATACTGAGTAATCAAACAAATCAAGCTTTGATGTATCCTACTTTCTTGAACAATGTAACCCTGGATAAATTTGGTTATGGAGTGCCTATTATTATCAATAGTAATGCAACAACTGAATCAAATTCTTCTGAAAATAATGGTAATGGTAATGGTAATCAAACAAATACTCCTCCCCCCAATAATAATAATGGTAATCAAACAAATACTCCTCCTCCCAATAATAATAATGGTAATCAAACAAACACTTCTCCTTCGCCCCCTCCCAATAATAATAATGGTCCAGCATCTTCTTGGGCCTCTTTACTTTCAAATTTAATTGATTCAAATTCAAATGATACTACTACAAACTCTACTAATTCCAATACTCCAGTATATTGGATTGGAAATGGATTATCTTTTGCTAATGTTACCATTCATGATATTGAAGCCTCTAATGGTATTTTGCATGTGATTAATAATGGTAAAACCATAAATAAAATAAAATAAAAAAATGGCATTTAATATTATAATACTAATATATATATATCTTTTTATTACCATTATTTATTCTTTAGTATTAATCCCACCTGGAAATCTTACAAGCGTATTCAGTAATGTTACTAATAATACTTCTTTAGAAAACATTTTATCTCAAAATCAAACTCTTAGTCAATCCATTAATAATGTTACCAATGTAAGTTCTTGTATATATATATATTATATGAAACGAAGTTTTTTTAAATTTTATACTTTTTTTTAACCTCATTTTGTTTTTTAGATTACTATCTTTGCTTCTAACAGTAACAATCTTAACAACTTGGATATTGAGCAATTGAAATCCATTTATGCAAATCAATCTGTGGAAGGTATTTATTTGACAACGAATTTCACAAATCAAGGTTCCTCAGGTGGTAATAATAATGCTAATGGACCTATCACTCTTAGTACATTTGCTGGTGGAAATATCACTGTTAATGTCAATAATAATAACAATATTACATGTGAGTGATTTAATAATGAACAATAATGATAATAGTATCGTTATATCATAACAAATAAGGAATGTGAAAAGGATGCTAATATTTATTTATTTACTTTCGTTGATTAGTGAATGATAATATTAATATTGTGAAACCAAACATCTTATTTAATGGTGGTGTTATACATCTTATTGATGGAGGTAAAATAATAGCATTATAAATAAACAAACTACATCGAAGCATATTTTTGTTTACTTATTTTTATTTTATATTTTATATTTTCTTTAAAAAAAAAAATCAATAGAACTTGGGTCATCTAATAATTCTACACCAACGACTGGTAATCCTAACCAGCCAACTTCTAGCGCCAATAATCAACCAACCTCTACTGTAAACAATCAACCAACTTCTAGTGCCAATAATCAGCCAACACCTTCCAATGATTCATCACAGCAACCACCACCTCAACAACCACAACCACAAGAAATTTCTAACGATGATGGAAACTCTCAACAGCCGCAACCACAAGAAACTCCTAATGATGGTGGAAACCCTCAAGGTGCATTAATCAGTGAAACCCCTGATGATAATAGTCCCTTTGAACTAGTAAACGAAGCCACTGATGATGATGATAATCAACCCCAACAAAACAATCCTTTAGAAAATGAGCCATTACCATTTTCATGGTATTAAATGAATATATATATTTATGATCATAATTCTATTTTGATTTTTTTTTTAAAAAAAAAGGAAGAAAGTAGCCTTTTTAATTACATATAATTTTTTATTTTATTTTATTTTACTTTTATTATTTATTTTTTTATATATATTATTAAAAAAAATAAAATTCACTCATAAACTAATGTATATATATATAGTATTTTAATGATTTTCAAGGGTAGATAATTTTATCAAGTATTTATGATACTATTTACATAAATTATATATTTATTTTTATGGGATTTACTACTAGATACATTTTTTTTTTTTTTCATCAGTTTTATTGGGGTTAATAAAAATAAATTTTGCTTAAAGCATTTTTATTACTTGAAATATATATTTTTTACCTTGTAGATTAAAATTTCCTATACAAATATAAAAAGGAAAGAAATCCTTAATCAAAAGTTTCGATTTATCACTGATAAAACTGATAAATTAGCCAATTCCACTAAAAACATATTTTCTTCTATTCTCATAATACCTCATTAATCTACCGCATATGTAAGGTGATAATTGCGATAAGATGATCATTAAATGTTACAAATTTTAATAAATAAATATAAAGTTTTGACAACTGAGGCTAGAAAAAAGGGGTAAAAAAAGGAAAAGAAAACTATATAATAATTTTCAAAAAATATAGCACCGCCAAGACTTGTAATATCATATTAAAATCACTATAGAAAAAAGAGATCAATTTTTAATAGTGCAATAGTATACATATCAAGTACCAACTTGAATAAATAATAAAAAAAAACATTTTTTTTTTTAAAAAAAAGTATAGGTGAAAAATTAAAAAAATAACAAAAAGGGATATTATAAAAAATTAATACACCACCGATCAATTTTTTTTTTTTCTCACTCTTCTTCAATTTTTTAACGAATAATTTTTTAATATTTATTACATTATACTGTATTAATTTCTATAGAAACTATATTATATGTACGTATATTAATTTTATATATGGATAAATATTATTTATTTATTTTTTGTGACGGTATATATATATTTTATTGTTATTATTATTATTTACTGTTATTATTAAATTATAAATGTAAAGCTATATTAAAGATCAACTTAAATATATATATTGGGTAAAAAGAAAAAAGAAAAGAAAATGAAGGTAATCATTAAAATGAAAAAAAATTATTTTGTTTGTGAGGTATCTTTTGTAGATTTGCAACAGGCTTGTTCATAGCAAGATTCATTTTGAATACACTGCAATAAGCAAGTGCTAGAATCGGATGAAACCTGTTTTTTTTTTTAAAAAAAAAAAAATAAAGAATGCATAAGTAAATAAAGCAAGACATCATATTTTTTTTTCTTTTTTTCTTTTTTCCCTTTTTTTCATGCCTTTTCTATTCTTCACACTCTAATTACCTCTTTATTATCAGGATAAATAGAAACAAATGTTTGGCCACTAGTTGACATAACATCCAAGGAGTCGATTTTTTTTGTGTCTGTATTTAAATATTCAGGTTGGATAGTTGAAGAATGAACACCAAATTCATGTAATTTTTGTCTCATTTGATTCGATAATTCCATATAATTGTCATCGGATAATAATAATACATGTAAGGAAGCTACGATTTTAGTGTCGGATAACTGCCAAATATGTAATTCATGCACAGAATAAACATCAGGAATCTTAAAATAAGAATAAAAAATAAGGAGAAATAAAACATGATTTAATGAAAAAAAGTAACAGATTGTTTATTTCATTTTTTTTAAAAGAATTTCATTTATAATTTACCTCTTCTAAACTTTTTCGGATTTGGTCAAGATTAATACTTGAAGGAACGCCTTGTAATAAAATAGAAGATGTCTTTTTAACTAATTTAAGAATAAAAAGGAAAAATAAAAATAAAGAATTATTAAGGTGAAAAAAGTGACTTTAGTAAAAATAAATAAATAAATAAAATAATAATATTTCTTTCTTACCTAAAGGAAGTGCAGACATAAATATAATGATGGATATTAATAAACTAAAGTTTTGAATTGGATTAATAAAAATAAGTATCAATAAACAAACAAACAAAACGTATATAGATATATATGCATGCATATGTTCTGATTAATTATTTTACCTCATAGCAGGATCCATATAAAATCTCCAGTCATAAGGTGTAAGCCAAATTACTAAAGCTGAAACAATGACACCAACATTCCCTAATGCATCTCCTAATACATGTAAAAAGATCTAAGATAATCAATCGAAAAAAAAAAAGAAAAGAAAATTAAGAAAAAAGAGAAGGTGGGGAAAAAAGAAAAATCATTACTTAATGAAGCTTTTTTTTTTTCTTTTTTAGTATAAATAAAATAAAAAGCAAAAAACCCATTTTACCCCTTTCATATTTAAATGACCACCTTCATGATGATGGTGATCATTATCTTGTTTTTCAATATGACTTGCTGATGACGATGATGATTCATGATGATGTTCATGCCCATGCCCGTGTCCATGTTCTATAACACATATGTATATATAAAATAAAATAAAAATAATAAAATTCCATTGAATACATAAATAACATAATTCATATTAATAGATAAACTATACACATAGACCTCCTTCTTTTTTTTTTTCCCTCTCTTAAAGGGGAAATATAATATTATTATTTTTACCATGGAATAAAAATAGTCCAATGACATTAAAAGCTAAACCAGAACAACCAACAATTAAAACCAACATAGGATTTGTAGTAGGTTCCATTCTAACAAATCGTTCAATGGCTTCCATTAAAATTGTAAAACATAAAGCTAATAAAAAGACCCCGTTTAATAAAGCACCAAGGATTTCGGCTCGTTGCCATCCATATGTGTATTTAGACTGGTTGATTTCAGTTTTATCTGCTAAGCGAATGGCTCCATAAGCAATAATTAAACTAATTAAATCATTCAACATATGAAAAGAGTCAGCTACCTATATAAATATGTGTATGTATATGTATATAATAAGAATAAGAATATTAGATAAGAATAACATGCAATCATCATCATTTATATAAATGACTTACTAAAGCTAAAGAACTAACATAATAACCAACTACTATTTCAGCTATAAAAAAAGCAGAGGTAAAAACCATCATAAACTTTATTCTACTGATGCGGCTAAACATTATTAGTTGGAAATGTATTTTTTTTTTTGAAATGTATTTATAATTGAGTAAAAAAAAAAAAAAAAAAAAAAAAAAAAAAAAAAAAAAAAAAAAAAAAAAAAA
>MU612873.1:0-10599 GCA_025201675.1 Cunninghamella echinulata
AAAAAATGAAAAAGAAAAAAGAAGAAAGAAAAAATTAAAAAATGAAACAATTTATAAAATAGGGACGATGATTATACTAAACTAAATAACGCATATATTTCCGAATTTTTACTATTTATAAGCTTTTTTTTTTTTAAAAAAAAAAACAAGATTAATACGCGTCTTTTGCGCCTAAAATGACGTATAAATATTCTTTTATGGTGATTTATTATATGTATTTTATAGATAATAAAAAGTAGTAATAAAAACAAAAGCTTACAAAAGAGTAACAGTAGTAAAATTAAATAAAAAAAATGGAGGAGTTTTAAAAACAGTCTTTCATTTTAGTTATTTTAAATTAGGAGATGCCCACCTTCCCACTAAAAACATACACTTTTCCCCCAATTTTCTTTTAGATTTTTTTTTTTTTGTTTTTTTATATGAATTTAATAAAATAGACCAATAGATTATTTATTTTTTAAATTAGATGGTATATACATAGCGACACTATAATTAGTGCATATTTATATGTGTATGGTATCCTTATGCGTACGGAAAAATATAATATAATAAAAGCTAGCCAGAGTTTAAATAAAGTACTGTATATATTTATAAAAGGGTTTGGTCAACTTACTTTAAAGCATTGACTGGCGTTTTATATCAAAAAAAATTAATCTATATGATTAACAAATGCTCAATTCTATTTGGTAAGGTATATATCATTGATATATTGCCAACATTAAACCAAGTAAATTTTTTAAAACTGAATTAGATTGAAAAGCAATGACAATAAACTTGTGCAATTTATTCCAACATGTATTTAACGGGTTACCCTCAGAATATATATATGTATATATATCAGTGACTATTTAAAAATACACAAATAACCTTGAATAAATTATTGCTACTTGCTTTATATACACAATTGGTTAAATATAGTATACAAGATTGAATCAAAATAAGCAAGAAAAGCATAGTGTCTGATAACATTCTACTTTTTTAAAAAAAACATACGGATACCCAAGTGTGTAGAAATTAAAAAGGAAATGTGCAGAGGTGCTTCTAGTATTACTGCTCCCTCATCTTCTCTCCCTTTCATTCTAGTAGTTATATCAAACAAGGTAATAATATATGAAGCGTTGATTTATTAATATAGCCTATTTTATATACATAAAAATAATGCAAATGATAGATGTTTGTTTATGTCAAGTTCCTGTCATCGTTTTATATATTTGTTTATTTAAAAGTACTATATAGCTTAATTTTAAATCAGATAATTAAATATATCAAAAAAGGAAAAAAATATATAGAATATATAATTATATATCCAAGATGTACTGCTTTTAAGGAAAATAAATAATAATAAAGTCAATTTATTTCAATGCAGGGGATCGACTTATTAGCCAACCTTTTTTTCTTTTTTCTTTTTTCCTTTTTTCTTTTTCACTTCTTCCTCTTCTTCCCTATATACTTTTTTTTTTATACAAAAATACCTTTTCAATGAAATTTATATTCTCTTTCTTTGTATTTGCTTCATTAGTAAACATGATAGTATCAACATGTGTAAGTAATAAATGGGAATGCCCAAAAGGAACTGTTGGTGTTGTAGACCGTGCTAGTTGTTATGAGGATGGTTATGCTGATAATTTGTATCCTATATATTGTGAATATAAAAAATAACATATATACCTTGTGTAAGTATAGATAAATATCATTCATCTACCATAGAAAAAAATATGTTCATACTTGTTAAATAATATAACATTATTATATATATTCATATTATTATATAGTCGAACCATTTATTTTGTATTGCTACGTATTCCCAGTATCTTTTTATTATTTAAAAAAATAACCCAGTAAATAAAGAGAACTATATTATATTTCTCGTAACTTTTTTTCATTTTTATCTTTTTGGTTATTCTCTTTCCCTCTACCTCTTTAAAGTATATACAATGTTGTTAAAAGAACTTTTTAAACATGTATTCTTAACATCACCCCACCTTTTAGTAGTATTTTACTTCTCCTTAAATTGCCTCTTTATTTCCTATTTCCTATTTTGTTCATAGGTGCAGTAAAAAGAAAAAAATTCCGCCGTTTATCTTAATTACCAATAATATACATAATATATCCAGACAATCCACTTTACCATGTTAAAAATAAAAATCGTCTATAAGCTTTAAATAATAATGAAATGACTTTATGATATTAATAATAATATAATAGAGAGATGGAGAAATAAGAAAGGATTATTTACAAGTAAAGAAATTCAATGGTTTAAATAAAAACAAAAAAAAAGTAAATAAATAGCCGGAATTGAATTCCGGTTTTTTTTTTTTTTTTTAAAAAAAAAAATACACATCTAATTTATCTTATTTGCATGAATTATTCCATTTTTTTAATCATAATTAGATCACAATCTTCCTTTTCGCCTACTTTAAAGATATGACTACCCACTACTTCAAAGCCATATCTTTTATAAAACTTTTGAGCAATCATGTTATGCTCCCAAACACCTAGCCATACCGTTTTTTTGCCCATCTTTTTAATTTCTTCAAATGCTCTTTCCATTAATAGTCGACCTAATCCTTTTCCCATGCTTTGTTGATCAATATAAATTCGCTTTAATTCAATAGCCTGTTGATCCCCAATAAATTCATATCCTGTAGTTGGAGTTTCATTTTTTAATTGAAGGTATCCAATGGCTTTTTCTTCTTGATCATATAATAATAAGGTCTTGAAAAGTGGATTCGAGAGTTCCTCTTCTTGTATGCTTTTTTGGAAACTACTTTCAAGATAGTCATTCATATCTTCTTCAGGATTATCATCGCCAAACGTTTGTAAAAATAGTTTTCTCCCTAATTCTGTTAATAATTTGGCATGTTGAACTTCGGCTTGAATTACTTTGTAGGTCATTTTCAATATGTATAATATTTATGTTTTTATAAAAATAAAAAAAAGAAGACGAAAAAAATAAATCCTTTTTATTATTTTCCATTTATGTTTATATATTGATATAAAAAAGAATCGTTCATGTCATTGTTCCTATTTTATCTATGAATCTAATCTCCTGAATACCGACTGCGGGGTTTTGGACTACTATTCTGTTCAATAACCGCACCGTCTTTTCTTTTTGATTGGTACATTTTTAGTAATGAGCTAAACTAATTTCATTTTTTACGTAAAAAAAAAATACAAATCTTTTTTACAAAGAATAAATGAAAATGCAATTTCTTTTTTAATCAAGTGTATATGTGGTGATAATCATTATTATTAAATCAATTTATCAAGCTACCTATTGCTATTATCTATACTAAACTATTTTTTTTATTATAAAAAAAAATTTACTGGATAGACTGTACCATAGTTAAATGCCAATGGCTCACTTATAGCTGCATTAACCATTTCTATTTTCCACCCACCATGCTATCCCAGATGATAGCAATCGATTATTATCTTTGACTAATGCAATTGCTTCCTTTAAAATATGAAAATAAAAAAGCTCCTTCACCATTCCCCTTTTAAAATGTTTTTATTAACTTTACCCATCACAATTTATGTATAATTGAGTTATTCATACATTTCAACCGAGCCTATCCTTTGTGCTGTTATTATTACTTGATTTATCAATTATAGTTGATATTGCTGTTTTTGTGGTGCCCGTTTCTATATATGGTATCACTGATCAACGAAGGCTGGAGATCTTTTATGCAGTTGATCTTATGTTGATTCAATCTCCATTTCTTTTTTATTCTTGTTATTTTTTTTTGTTTTTTACTCGACTTATACATATATACATCTAAAATATTAGTCAATGAATTGAAAACCATTACTGCCATCGAGTCATTATAAAATTGAGTGAGCGTACTCTCCCATGGAACTTGAATTGAGAAAAATTTTGCCTATTCAATAAAATAACTATAATACTCAAAAAAAAAAAAAAAAGGGTACATATACCATTATAATTCAATGATAACAATTTTTTATTCCTATTCCTTTTACTCTTCAACCCTTTGTATATGTACATGTTACTATTTTTCTACACGATCATCGTTCATAGTTTGAGTGTATCTTTGAATATTAATCCAATAAATGATATTATACTACATATCAAGTGATTGTTGGTAAACAAGTGTACAACTGTTATAAATAATTAATTATTATTGAGTTTAAAAAGAAAAATATACCCATCTGGTTAGTATACTTGTCTTTAATCTTATTTTTAGTATTAGATGATCGGAATATCGTTCAATCTTTGCTCATATAAAATAAACTGCTGTTATATTTTTTTAAGCAAAACAAAAAAAGATGTTTGCTCTTTGTCCAAGTGACGACGGAGCCAGAATTACCATATATGAAGGCATAAATATAAACCAAAAGAATAGAGTAAAATAACAAGTTATATCATATATAAAGAAGAAGCTATTGAACGAGTAAAAACAATAAAAATATTAATAATATATAGACTATGCACATATAAACTAAGGAAAAATAAATGAGTTGATACCATATAAGATTAATCTAGTTTGCAAAAGTTTTAAAAAGAAAAAGAATAGAATTATATGATATAGAATAATTCTATCTTTTAAACTACTTTTGAATGAGACTGAATAAAAACGCAACACTAATATGATAATCACAGTTGGTTTAACAAAAAAAAAATTTTTTTTTCAGATAACCGTTTTCATATGATCATTCTTATACTGTTTTAGCAAAGAAACAGGAAAAAGGAAAAAAAAGAAAGAATAAAGCAATAATATACAAAATTTTACTTTTTTAAAAAAAACAATTAACTTGATTGTAATAAATATAAGGTTATTTTATATACGAATGACTTTTTTTTTTTTTTTATAAAACTTATTTTTTACTCCTTGAAATACGGAAAAATTGAAACCCGGATGCATTTATAGTTTAACTTGCGGTCGTTTTAAAAAATTAAAATTTTTTTTTCTTTTTTCCTTTTTCTCTTCATCTTTTTTTTTATAAATAAAATATAAAATTGATGCTTTCTATACCCAATGAACTTTTACAAAACATATTCCTATACTTGTCTCATAAAAATATTGCTCAGTGTGGATTAGTATGTAAAGATTGGTATATATTCAGTCGTACTCCATCTATTTTTAGAACTATAAGGATTTATAACAAGTAAGAAGATTTTCGATATATATATATATATAATTACGTTGAGACTATTATTACAAGTATATTAATTACTTTATTCTATATACTTATATTTATAGAAAACAATTTGATGGATTTATTAAAATGGCTACAACAGAAAAAATAAACAATCAATATATTGGTCAGTTTGTAAGAAATATATTACTTCAAGATTATTGTGCCGGCTTAACAGAAGAAATGAAAGTGGAAGAGATTCAACAGCTATATCAAGCTTGCCCTAATGCCACGTTTATTGATAATATCCATACTATTGTGAATACCAACCTTTTAGAAGACACGTTTTGGCCCTCTCTTTCCATACTTCCCCAATGGGTTCAACAACGTTATCCTCATTGGTGTCAGTTTTTATATAATGATCAAATTAAATGTACGTCCTTGGCATTCACTATTAATCAGAACCATGTTATTGAAAGGGACCATTTGGGAAACAATAATAATCATAATAATACAATGGATGGTGACAACGATGAGGAAGAACAGGATGGAATGAGATTTATTATTTTTCAAAAAGATGAGAAGCCACAAAAGAAAAGATTATTGGACTATCCAGTTCCTCGGCAACATCTCCTTACTTATATTTTGATCAACGATGAAAATCTATTTGAAACCATAAACGATGAACATTTTTTAATCTATTATGCCAAAGTCATGTTGTTTACTCCAAGGATGGCAAACTCCTTTCAACATTTAAAGCAGCTTACAATTGATTTTGGAACTTATAGCCAATACCTTGTTAGAAAGCCTGAAAGAACTCTAGAATTAGACGAACGAACAATAGAATCCATACATCAAACTTGTACATCATTAACATCTCTAACTATTAAAAATTTTTATATGAATATATCGCCGCATTATACGAAGCGCTCTTCATCTTCACTATTGTCTAGAAACACTACTCTGACACCATGTTTTACACTAAAAACCTTATCTCTAATACATTGTAATATTCAACATTTTGAAAGTTTTGATTATTTTTCGAAAAAGTATCCACTTCTTAGCTCCTTCGCCTTGGATTTATTTTGGTTTTCAAATCCTACAAAACAAGATACCTATGCAGATTCATTTAAATTAGCACTACATAATATGTTGGAGCGATTTACCTCTTTATCCTCTTTATCCATCAACTTATCATACGCCGACATGTTGAATAAATATAATTTGGAAGAGTCCCTTTGGGATCATCAGCGGTTTTTAGATTGGACACAGGAACGTTCTACACATTTAACATCGTTGGATCTGACATCTCATTTTTTCATGGAGGATAACCAATATGGTTCCATGATGATGACCGATGTGGATGGAGAAGATCAGAGCAACGGTAGCAATGATGATCACAATTGTCATATGGTAGGAATGAAAGGGCACGGCAACCAGCATGCCTATTTAGATTATTTAAAAGAATTAACCTTACGTTGCTGCTCTACATCTATACCTCTTACATACCAATACTTTGCTCAATTGATCAGTAACAACAGCATTTCATTTAATGCGCTTACTTCATTATCATTAATTGGAGTAGAGTCAGGATTTAGGACCATCATGAAAGCTAAAAAAAATGCAACGGATACTCCAAATCATTTATTTTACATGTATTCCTGGTTGGATTTAATTCCTAATTTACATCGATTACGGCTTGAAAATCTAGTCATTGACAATGACAATCTTCAAAATAATAAGAATGATGATGACGACGACGACGACAATAATGACATGATCAAAGAGGATGAAAAGGAAGAAAAAGCAGAGCAAAGAGATAAACAGGCTTATTACCCATTAAAAGAATTAATTATAGAAGATAGCTATATTCATTTAAAAAAAAGAGGATGGGGCTACTTTTGTAATGCTTGTCCCGGATTAAGGATCTTAAAATTAACTAATTCATGTATTAATTATGATACTGATTCTAATATAAGCGAAATTATTATGGATGCACCTCATATAACCTTGGATGAATTAATGATCAATAAGGTTTATGGAAGTAATAACACAAAAAAGGTATCTATGGTAAATAAACTTGTATTAAATGAATCCACCTCATTATTCTCATCAAGTGGCCAGCTTAATAACGATAATCATATATCTATTCTTCAAAGTACTCTTCCTATAAAAGATCATGATGTTATTCATTTTATCCTTAATTGTAAATATGCTGATCAAGTCAACTTTGTATAATAATAATATTAAATACATGAGCCATTTTTTTTTTATTGATGGACATTTATTTATTGGATAAATACGCACACCCATGTATATATATAGAATATAAACAATAATAGCACTTGATCAAATATAAACTACATATATTATTAGCGTTATAAATACTATTATATTTTTTCATCCAAAGTAGTTTATTTTTCATTAAAAAAAAAAAACTCTTGTAATAAAATGGTTTCTGGTTTATTTTGCTACATACATATCATACTAACACAAGTTTTTGGGAGAGCGATGTTTTCTAGAATCCACATGTTTATTTATTTTTATTTTTTTATCCAACTTTTTATATACTAATGTATCATATTTCGTGTTGGTTCATCTTTTTTCATTTACTAATGTCTCATATTTTTATTTTTATATTCATCTTTTTATTGTTACTTTTTTATAAATGTATCATATTTTTATTTCTTTATACATATTTTTTTTATTTTTTAGTATTCTCTCGCCTTCTCTTCCCCCCCCCAATTTTTTTTATAGAGGTCTTTATATTATTTTATTTTTCACTTATTTCTTTTTTCAGTAGCTTTCTTCATTGATTTATATTTTTTAAAGAATAAAAAATAAAACCCATTTAATGACAATTATGCTTGATAACAACCATATATTTTTTACTCATACATAAATGCAATATATACAAAAGTAATTATTAAAAAGTTTGGGACTAGTAATATTTGTATATAAAATACGCGTTTCGAAAAATAAAAATAATAGGTAGTGAGAAAAAAAAAAAGATAGATTTTAATTTTAATCTCCTAATTATTGTTTTTTTCGTGTGGTCCCTGTACCTGCTACTTTTATTTTTTCATGAATATGTGATGGGTTTAAAAAATACAAAAAAATCAAAAAGTTATTTTTTACGTTCAACCATTTTCCAAATTCAGCTCACATATAAAAATCTTCATAAATTTTAATTCTAATAAAAAACGGGCTCTTTCGAATACATCATTTTCTAATATTTTTTGGGCGTATTTATTAATTTTTTTTATAACGATAATTTTATTATTTTAATTCATAATATTAGCCTTTTATTTTGGTTTGTTAACAAGTCAAACTATCCATTTAATCCTTATAAATCCTCGTAATTTGGATCTTTTTAAGGATTTCATTATACACTTAAGAAAGGAATTCTACTCAAAAAAGAGATTTTCAAGGGGTAAACAAAGTATAAATAAATAGAAAAGAAGATTTCTTATTTTTGATATATAAGGCGCATTCGAGATATTTTTTAAAAGTGATCCCAATAGATAAACAATGGATGAATGGTCAGAACTTGGGTAATTCTAATATAGAAACTTTACAAGAAATCGTACCCATAAAAGAAATAGTATCGGAAAAGATAAAAAAAAATTGCTCTAAAAAGAAAAAGAGAAAGAGAAAGAAGGAAAAGTTCAAAAACGAGAGTTACTTTCTAAACTATCTAGAACTTATTTCATAAAATAAATATAGCTAGCAAAACTATCCTAGAACCAGAAAATCGAAATTTCTCATTTTAACTATATAGAAAACAA
This sequence comes from Cunninghamella echinulata, assembly GCA_025201675.1. NCBI lineage: Eukaryota > Fungi > Mucoromycota > Mucoromycetes > Mucorales > Cunninghamellaceae > Cunninghamella > Cunninghamella echinulata. The sequence goes on from MU612873.1 coordinate 8,886, forward strand.
AATCTATATATACCTATATAGATCTATATAAACATGTATAGACCTATATAATTATATATATACATATATATATATATATGTGTGTGTGCACTTATTTTATATAAATATAGTAATATAATAGTAGTAATTTTATGTAATATTATATTGTACTATGAGCTTAGTTACGAGGGAGTTATTAAAATTTAAGTTTATATAATATTTAAAAATATAAAATTTCGAATCATCTAATAATATTCATCATTGTTATTTTCTAAATTTTATAATACTAAATCATTGAAACCTTCATCAGATTCTAATTCATATGTTTGTGGTTATTTTGTCATTTTTATTCATCACATTAAATTCGGAATTACTGATATTGAAAGGGTGTCCAAATTAGCACCAATAAATGAATCAATGTATGTATAGTGGATTACAAAATATTCTTTAAATTTTTTTGTTGCTTGATTATATTTTGCAAAATTGGGTAAAGTGTTTAACGTTATCAACACAATTTCTGGAATAACTTTCTTCTACTCTTTGATGGAGTATTGCTGCGTCATCATGTAATATGTCAGTACACCTTTCTAAATCTATATATATTTTTTTACATATTGGGTATTTTTGATTTATTTTCATTATATTTATTTTATTTAGAGGAGTAAAAAAGAAATTGAAAAAAAAGAATACAAAATAAAGAAGACGAATGCTGTATATTTATATATGTTCAAGTAAGGGGGTATTGAGCTTTATCAAATTGAGATAACTAATAATGATTTTCAGAAAATTATTAATCTGTAAATATCGATGAAACAGTTTTAAAAAAATAACTAATTTATCAAGATTTTATCATCTCTCCAGGCTATTTGATTGAAATTTAAAGTTTACTAAACATTTACGTTACCATAGTGTTTCTTTTGATAAGATATTACACTGACATGAGTTTTTTAATTTTCATGCAAATAATTATCAAAAGATAAAGTTTCATTTGTTGATCTGAGAATGAAATAATTCTTAATCACTACTTTATCAATTTGCCTGTAGCGATTTATTATAATCTTTATTATTTTTTTATTAACAACTTTAATAATATTTTGTGTATCATAAAAATAACATATAAATTAAATTTTATTTTCAATTCAATAAATATCGAACTTTTTCTCGTTTTAAAAACTTTGGCCATAATATTTATTTTAATTGTTATTTAGACATAAGAATACAAAATAAGAAATATGATTGATTGATTATCTTCTTTATTTAAAGTCAGCGAAAATATAAAATAAAATGAATTTTATATTTATATATATATTTTTTTTTTTTGATCTTCTTTTTCGCTCGGTCAGCACCGTAAAAATGAGTTCAACAAACAACGATAACATAGGTGATAATATGGTTCAAATACCTTATGATGAATTCATCAATATGCAACAACGCCTTCTACAACTAGAACAACCTATTAATCAAAATCAAGCTGCCAATGAAACTCAGGAAAACTCAAATAATACTGAATCTATGGAACAATACACTACTTTACACTCTTTAGATATTAGACCTTCTTATTCTTGGAACCCTCACCCCGCTTTATTCGATTTCCTCTCATTGAATAAATCATTATTTACTGCACCTATGATTTCAGATGAAATACGCAAACGTATTATTGAAAAATATCCTACAATTGATTCTGTGCAATATCAACCTCCGGACACTATACCTGAAGCAGCTAGAAAGATGAATA
>MU612874.1:0-10576 GCA_025201675.1 Cunninghamella echinulata
ATTATCCAATACAATTTATTCAACCAACGCACACATATATACTCACTTACACAGCACACATTATATATACAACATCATATACATCTATATATACATCTATATATACATCTATATATATATATATATATATATATATATACATTATACTCAATCAACAACAGTAAAAATACATTTATTAAAAAACGCAAAAAAATAAAATAAAAAAATAAAAAAATAAAAAATAAAAAAAAAATACATTACGAATAATTGAAATAACAATAATAACAATAATAATTATAATAACAAACACTACTGCTAAAGAATACCCCCTTACCTTACCATTCCATATTTCGCCATCAAGTATTTTTATCTTCAATTTTTTTATTTATCATTTTATTACTATGTTATTATTGTTATTGCAATTAGTCATTTATTTTATTTTGAAATTATTATCATCATCACTGCACTTTATCAATATATGTATATATATATATATATATATATATATATAAATTATTTATATCTATCTTGTTTATGTTAACGTATTAATGCATTTTGGTTTTTTTATTATTTATTTATTTATATAAATATATGTAATTATTTTATTCTTATTACTTTTTTTTATTATTATTTTATTTTTTTTCCTCCTTAAATAAACATTTCATTCACATCTTTTTTTTAAAAAAAAATTAAAAATAAGTTTTAAAATTCAAAAATAAAAAATAAATATGTATGTATGTTTATTATTATTTTAAGGGTGATGAATGATGTTGATTATTCATATGAATCATGATTAAAAAATAAAATAAAAATAGAAAGGATATATTAAATAAATAAAAAGTACTTGGAGAAATACTTTTCTTTTCTTTGGGATATAAAATAGAAAAAAGTAAATAAATATGTAAGAAAAAAAAAAAATTAAAAAGAGAAGCGAGAAAAAAATATAGATTATGTATAGATAGTGTCATTTTTTTGCTTTTTTTTGTTTTTTTATTTTTTTTTAACCAGAATAACGCCTTTTTTTATTATGATGAGGGGTAGCATAATGATCCTTTTTTGATAATGATAATAGAGGAGAATGTAGAGTAGATGACGAAGTAGAAGAAGAGTTGAATGAAGAAGAAGACGAAGAAGAATCTCGATGTTTTGTTGTTGGTAATTCATGATCTTCATCGTCGTCGTCATCGTTATCATCGTTGCTTTCATCATGTTGTTTGTCTTCTAATGTAGTCGATTTTTGTTTCTTATTATTCATTTTTGTTTTTAATGATTGATTCTAAAATAAAAATAAAATTAAGTTATAATCAATTAATAAATTAATATGACCATGATTCACTTTTTTTTTTTGTTCCCTTTTATACATATTAGTATATAACAATAATATTTACCTCATTTTCTAATAATTCTAATTTTTTAATGTCCATTATTTTATCTTGTCTTAATAATAGCATGAGCTGTTCTAATTGACTAACCCTTTCATTTAAATTATGATCAATGGTTATAGAATGATGTTGATGATTTGAAGATGATGGAGGTGGTGGAGAGGTAGGGATGTCATAATGAGAAATAGGAGGAGAGGTAATAGAGGATGAAGAAGACGATGTAGGATGCATAAGTTGATGTTGATGATGATGATGTAAAGAATTATTATTAGGATGAGAGGATGATATTGGAGAAGTAGATGGTGAGGATGAAGAATGATTATAAATAAGTTGATGGTGATGGTATTGCTGTTGATGATGGAGATCTTGTTGTTGTTGTTGTTGTTTAGGAGAAGGTGGCGTTAATAAGGAATGATGAGGATCTAATTGTTTTAATGCAGTTTCTAATTCCAAAACTCTTCGACTTAATGCATTACATCTATCTTGCAATTCCCTTTCTCTTAATTTCCTTCTTTCTCGAAATCTTGCTGATGCCCCTGCATTACGTCTTCTCTTTTCAGCCAATACTTCTTCTGATGACATACCTTCCTTTTGAATATGATTTGACATTAATATACTAGAAGAGGATTCAGAAGATCGTCGACGTTGTTCATGTTGCTGTTCATGTTGATGCTGATGTGAGTAAGAAGAGGAGGGATCAATAGTTGGCGATATAGGTGTTGGAGAATAAGATATTTTTCTTTGTTGTTGCTGTTGCTGTGATGTATGATGATGATGATAAGAATGAGGGTGATCTTTATTATTATGATATTGTTTGATATGATGGCTATGTTGCTGTGGTGGCCAAGTAGGTGAATAAGAATCATAATTTGATTTATTATTATTATTATTATTATTGTTATTATTATTATGATATTCAGTATGAGATTTGCTGGTGCTCTTTTTTTTATGATGAGCAGAAGTTGTAGTAGCGGTGGTATCAAAAGACTTGCTTGATTGTGGAGGTGATACAGGTAATGGCGATTGTGTTGTAAACATAGAAATAGGGGGTAATAAAATAGGTGTTGGTGTTGATTTCATTTGTGAAGTTGTACTAGTCATTTATTTATTTTATGTTATATTCAAAGAGAAAAAGAAAAGGATTATATATACAAAAAATGAAGTTTAACAAATAAATCTATTTTTTTTTAAAAAAAAAAAAAACTTGGAAATATTAAGTGAGAGAAGGAAGGAAGGAAGAGAAGAAAAAGGTAGAGAAGGGAAATATGGATAAAATACAAAATATAAAAAAAAAATAGGGAAGAAAAAGAGAAGGAAAAAAAAATTCAATTTCCTTTTTTTTTGAAAGGTTAATATTATGTGAGATGATTTATTGATTTTTAAACCCCGTTAACAGCTTGTCGCGAATCAAGTGATTCAATAATAAGACGTAAACTTAATGAAAAATGATGATATTTTTATTATTTATGCATCGAATTTCCTTTTTTGAAATGGAATAATATGTCATAATAATGATACCATTATTCTAAACAGCGATTCCTTTTTTTTTTCCTTTTTTATACGTTTAACAAGGAAAATCACAAATGGTATATATTGAATTAAAAAATTATATATTATTATTATTATTATAAAGGAGAATAAGAGAATAAGAGAAAGAATATGGTAAGGATGCATTACAAAATGGGATGGTTATGATAATGATGATGATAATTTAATAAAATACTATAACTACTATAAAAAGACTAAGTATCATTAACATTAACCTCGATAAAAATCCATTTGATTGATTATTATAATTGGATGATATCCTGGGCTAAAGTAATAAATAAATATAAATAAAAAACATACATAAATAAAAAACAATATAAAAAAAAATTGAATAGTGAATACAAAAAATTTCGTCATTTAATGAAAATCTTTTTAAAAATACATAAAACCCTTTTTAGTGCCTTTTTCTCTCTCTTCTTCCCCTTTTTTATTTACTTTTTATTTACCAACCCTTTTTTACCCCGTCCACTCCCCTTTTATAATAAAAATTTCCTTTTTTTTCATTCTCCCTCCGCTTAAATTTACTTATAACTTACATTGGATATAAAAATGGAATTCCCCTCTAAATACCTTTGATCACTTCTTAAAGATTGAAAAAGTGAACTACCAGCAATATTTGGATTATATAAGGGCTCAGGTCTCTGACCAGATGGCCTAGATGGTATAGAATCATTACATCTATTTTTATAATAATAATAATAATATATATATATATAAATATTGGTTATTAGGCTTTTTGTTTATTTGTTTATTTTTCATGTCAAATATATATATATATATATATATATGTATACATATATACATATCTACATGATTATTTTGGTAAATAAATAAATATTTACCTTGGATCTACTTCTTCATAGCCACGACCATAAATTGGAATGATTTTATCTTCTGAGCATCCAGCTTTACACATAGGACATGTTGGATTAAAATCTTGTTGTTCTAACCATCTAGATAAACATACCCAGCTATGTTTTATAATAATAATAATAAATAATTAAATAAAAATAAAAAAGAATGAGTTAGAAAATCTTAAAAAAAATAAAGCAAGAACTCACGTGGTTGGTGTGATTCTATTATAGTGCGTTTTTTTAAAATAAATTACCAAAATAAATGTCCACAAATTGTCAAAACTGGATAAATTGCTGTATCAAAGCTATTATTAAATAAAAAAAAATGAATACATGTTTTTTAAAATAAAATAAAATAAAATCATCATCATAATAATAATAAAGGAGGAGAAATATACTTTATTTTTATTTTTTTATATTTTTAGCTTACTTTAATATTCATTTACCATATATTACAATCATAAAAACCTTGATTTGAATAGCTACTACTACAATGTAAAGGTGAAGATGATGAGGTTTGCTCTTTTATTGAAAGTGGTTCTTTAGACTGATGTTCTTTATTTTTATTATTATCACAAAGCCGATGCCGTAAAGTTGAAGTAGATTTCTTATTATTACTATCAAAGTTTTCCATAGTAGAAGCAATGGTTGTCATTATATATATATATTTATTTATAACAAATTATTAAAAACAGTGCTTTCTTTTTTTTATCAAGTTTATTAAAGATATGTTATTTATATATTGTGATATAAATAAAGAAAAATAAAGGAATAGAGGAATTATATACGTATATTAAAAAATAAAGAGTGTGGAAAAGAGAGAAAAAAAGAGTGGGAAGAAGAGGAAAAAAAAGAATTGAGATCAAAAAAATCAGACTCCTATATTCGTGAGCGGGCCTTAAAACCCCATTTGCAGCATTTTTTTTTTCTGATAAAATTGTTAAAAATGCTTCGCTCTCTCCCTTTTGTGATCCTCCTAAAGTATGAAAAGATCATTTTATCACTTTTTTTCTATCTCCTTCCCTTTTTCATTTCTCCTTTTTTATACGTATAATTTAATAGTAGTATAGTTTTATGGTATAACTGAATTCCTTTAATAAAGCATCATATTCTTTTTTAAAATAAAGATGAGGAAAATAGTATTGTAAAAGATGATAATGATAAATACATATATGAGTATAAAATTAGCTATTAATAAATAAATATAAAATATAAAGTAAGAATATAGAATAATAATAAAAATTATAAAATAATGGATAGATATAAAGGGGAGGATAATATATCCAATGAAATCATTTACATGATAAAATAAAAATATTAAAAATAATAAAGAGGGTATCAAACTAATATATTCATTCCAGATTGTAAAAACCATATTATTGATTCATGTTTCCATTCGTCTATAAAAGATAAAATAAAAATAAATAAATAAATATATATATATATATATATAATTTATTATTAATAAAGAATGACACCATCTTTTGTATTTTTTTATTTTATTTTTCTTCCCTCTCTTTACTATTTATTATTATAGTTATTATTTTTATTATCTTTTACCAATTTTGTTTAAAGTGGATTTTGGTCCAATGATATCATCAAGAGGTATTTGCCTAGCAACATCAGGGTGAGCCTCCAAATATTCCCTTCTAGCATTATTAGCAGCTTTTTTTACAGCTTGATCCTCTGGTGTTGTTTTATATAAATCACATTTTTTACATTTACTACATGGTGAACCTGGTAAATCTCGAAAATGTTGACAAAAATGAGCATAGGACTCTAAAAGTATTTAAAAAAAAAAAGATGAAGAGAGAGAGAGGTGAAGAGTAGAATTGAGTTTAATGCCATTGTAATATATATATATATATATATATATATATATATATATTATTGCTATCATCTCTCCAATTATTTATTTTTCTTACCTTTTTTTATATCCTTTCGACAAACATAACACATAGTATAACCACATTGACATACAATTTTATTACATCCATCTGATTTTTGAAAAGAGACGTTACATTTGGGACACTACTCGTATAAAAAATTAAAAATAATAATAATAGTAATAAAGGGGGTATAAATAAGTAAGCTTTTTTTTAATTTAATTTTTCATCCTTTTTTTTTTTTTTTTTTTTACAGTTCGTTTAACAGCATCAGCCATAGCCTAATATATATGTGCGTGTGTTTGTGAGCGTGTATTAATAAAATAATGGTATTTTTTTAAAAAAAATAAGTGAATAAAATACTAAAATATTGACCAAGATTTTTTACCTTTTCAACATATAAACGAAGACCATCTTTTTCATTTTCCCAACAAGAATGTAAACCACGGATGACATGCATACATTTTAAGCAGGTCAGTTTACCACAAGAAGGATTCCGACATTGAAAAGCGTAACCACGACGTTGTTGTACAATTCTATCGTAAGCAATATGAAGATCATTTTTTAAATCCCACTGTTGTAGGCCAAACCATAAGAGAGAACCAAAAAGTAAAAACAAGAGAGTAAATAAGAAAGGATGATTATTAACATCAAACATCATCTTATTTAACCTATTTTTATCTAGTCCATTATTATTCAACATTATCACCACACTATCATCCTCACCACTACCACTACCACTTCCTATTTTTTTAAGAATAATCACAACAAAATCAATCATTATTATGAATAATAATAATAATAGTACCATGATCCAACTGGCTATGTACATAAACAATTGTGTTTTATCCAAGACTTGGTGAAAAGGTCTAGTAGATTCATCCAATTCAGAATAGTTACAAGAAGCACATCGAACAAGAGCCCATCCTTGCATAGCCAAATTCGCCTCTAAAAGAGATGCTTCATATGCTTTCCAGAGATCCATTGATAAGCATTCCTTTAAAGTTTCCATAGTAAAACATCCATCACAAGAATGAAACCTATCATCAGAGGCAATGCATGGGATTCTTACAGCCCCTCTTAAATTTCCTTGACCAAATAATCCTTCAGATAAAAACTGCTGAATACAATGATGGCAAAATTGATGTTTTCCTTGACTACAAAAGATTAATTGTTCAAACGTATAATCCCCAAAACAACATCCACATTCAATAAATTGTTCGTTTGCTTCATATTCTTGAATATTGATTTCATGTGCAATAGTTTCATCTGCTAAGACTTGTTTATCTAATTTTCTTTTCTGAATTTGTTGTATTTCTTTTAATAATATTGGGTCCATGATAGTTCCTTTTTCTTTTTCTTTTTGTTGCTGTTGCTGTTGAAGACTGGTTATTGAAGAAGAAGAAGAAGAATGTGAAGAAGAGGAAGGGAACGAGGGAGAGGAACCTGCTTTTGGCATTGAAAAATGTAAAAAAAAGTTTCTAATAGAAGACCAAAATCCACCTGATCCCATTTCTGATAATTGGTCATAGCTTTTTATATAATCCCAGTTATTTTCGGCCAATACTGCACAAATGGATGATTTCCATACCTATCGATATATATTAATTATCATATGGTTATATTCTATTGTTTATTTTGATTATCTCTATCTATATATATGTATGTATAAAACTTGATAAATACCTGTGGAAATTCAGTTATTAATTGCTGCAACGCTTGAGTTTTATAATGATCACTACGAAACATATCATAACGATGAAGTTGTTTATAATCCAACCGCTCAGGAACATTGACGTCTGAAAGAAGATCCAAAGTAACTTGTTCAATATAACTATGTTGATGATTTAAAATAAGTCGACGTAGATAATCAATATCAGTATCAGGAAAAAGATCAGTTGCCAAAGTTGTTAAAGCTGCATTCCAGCGATCAACATGATTCTCTGCTTTGATGTGTTTAGGAAGTTGCGGATAATAACCGCCGCTATTAAATATTTTTTCTGTTATCCTTTCTACATGATTAGAATCATAAAAAGTGATACAATATCTAAAATAATCAGGATCTATTATTGAAAAAATTATTCATATTTATATAATATAGAAAAAAAAGGGAATAATAATAATAATAATTAATATATTGTAGAAATATCAGTTTTTTTTTACCGCCATTAGGGAATAAGGTAATAAGCTGATTAACTAAATCATCTTCTACCATCTTCTTTATTGATGATTCATATCTTTTTTTATTTAATATATTCATTATTAATTAGATATACATATAAAAAAAAAAGTATAAGAAAAAAAATAATTTAGGTCCACATTTTTTTTTAAAAAAGTATCACATGAAAAAAAAAACTCCGGACTTTTAATTGTATTGCAAGAACGTAGCATTTTTTTTTAAAGTAATACATCTTTTTTGTTTTTACCCTTTCTTTTCTTTCCTTTTTTATTTTTATTTCTATACATTTATAATAGTGTATAATGAAATGAATTAAACATTTTATTACCAACACAAAAATATACAAAATCAAATCTATATATAAACTCTCATAAAATCATCCTATTTTATTAAAATAATGTCCCATGTATTATTACCTTTTTCCAGTTTTTTTTAAATAAAAAAGTTGTGTTAAAAATAAAAAGCACTCTTTCACCCAAGTTTATTTTCTTCTTGCATAACAATAAACAATCTAAATTATGAAATGACATTTTGTAACTTTGTTTCCGGGTATATTATTCTAAATAATTAATAAAAGAATAATAGATGATGCCAACGAAATATTTTAATATATAATAGAACAGCCAATTTTTATTATACCAATACAACTCTTCTTTCTCTTGATAATCTTTTTTTTTTTATCCCATAAAAAAGGGAATTCTTTATGAACTAAAAAAAAAAAAAAAAAAAAAAAGAAAGCATGGAAAAACAGAAAAAGAAAAGAAAAGAATCATTGGAAAAGAGCTTTTTAGCACTCTTCATATTTTAAGGAAATGATTGGCACAAGTGAATTTACATCGAAAATATATTTTGTAAATACATCATCGCCGTGAACTCTCGGAAATTCTGGGGTAAAACTTTGGCATAACGAGTAAAATCTTTTTTAGTTCGGAGCTAAATGATAATGGATAAATAAAGAAGAGATATATAATTATATATATTAAAATATAAAACTAAATGAAACTAAATACAAAAAAAAGGGAATCATTATATAATCGCGTTGTTTATTTATAATTATGATTTAGTATTTACCATTAAAAGGATGACAAAATGGATAAATAAAATGGATTATATAATGGTCATTTTTTAAAATGTTTCATCATTGCCTAAATTCTGAACAAATGAAATTCATTGGTGTGGACACGATTATGAAAGCAAGCTGGTGTTAAAATTTTTATAAAAAGGGTCCTATTTTTTTTAAAAAAAATTTTCTTTTTCTTTCTCTTTCTTTTTATTAAAAAATAAATACAATAAACTGTATATATTAAAAAAGACCCTTATAGTCATGGCACCATCTATTTCTATTGAACAACCTATTGCATTGGACGCTCGTATTTATAAAGACGAGGTATTTTCTTGGGAAGACGTCCGTTATCTAGTTTGTAAGTCTTTTTTTAATATAATCCATTCTTTAAAGAAAAAAGCTGAATTATGCTTCTGATAATAGTGTGACCCTGACTTTTCTTTCCCTTTTTTCTTTTTATTTTTTTCTGTTAAATAGTATCTAATCAAATTAAAAAAATCCATCGCCATCCAAGTGTACAAGTAGTTTATCAAAAATGGATGAAAGATACATTAGAAAAATATGGCACCATTGAAAATTATTTATTATCTACCAAACTTCATTTCCCTTCTGCTACTAATACATCATCTGAAGAACCACCTGTCATTATATTACCAAATGATTTTCCATACTCTGTTGAAAAGGGCATTAAGCATATATTAATATGGTCTCAAACACCCTTAACACCTGATTATGTAGAAAAAATCATTCAAAAGAATTATACACCAAAGGAATGGGAATGGGTGTACTTTGTTAATCCTCCTGAAGTTCAATCGGTCAAAAAATTGCCACATGTTCATGTATTTTTAAGACGTCGCCTCTTTTAATTATAATATTTTATACATACATATATACACATCACATATCATATCATTCTTTTTTAATAGAAATTATATATAAATCAATGTTTATAATCAATCATATACACTTATATAAATAGCAAACAAATATATTTTATTCAATAAAATCATTAATAAATTCCCCCCAAAAAAATTTTTTTTTACTAATGAATTTTTTTTTAAAAAAAAAAAAAAGAAAAATGTAAGAGTTATACAAGTATATATAACCAAAATAAATAAATAAATAAATAAATAAATAAAAATAAATAAAATTGTTATGTATAAATAATAATAATAATAATAAAGATCAAGATATATATAAAATGCAATAAAAATAAATAAGAAAAAATGAAATCAAATCAAATAAATAAAAATAATGTAAAAAGTAAAGATCATGTTTTTTTTTCTTCTTTTTAAAAAGATGAAAGATCAGGGAAAAAATTAAGATCAGGAATGGAATCAGTAGGAGAATTTGAAGAAGATGATGAAGCGGAGGAAGAGAAAGAGTTGATCGTAGTCGTAGGACGGTATAATAAAAAATCGTTGTCGTCTTCGTTATTATCTTGTAAGGTGGAGGATAATGATGATGCTTTTATATAATGTGTCATCGGAACACCCGAGGAGGGGGCTGAGTTTGAATAGAGCTGGGTATGATGATCGACTTTTAAAAATGAAAGATGGTGGTGATGATTTTCTAATAAAGTGAGGTCAAATGAGTTTCTTTTTTTTTTTATTGGTGGTGAAGGTGGTAACAATTGTTGATGGTTCATATTTTTTTTTGTTTTTGTTTATAAATATATAATATAT
>MU612875.1:0-10553 GCA_025201675.1 Cunninghamella echinulata
TTATTAAACTATTGAGTTATACTTCAATATATTTCATAAGAAATAAAAAAAAATAAAAAAAAATAATTAAAATAAACTCATAAAAAAAAGTGGCAACTTTGTAAAGAATAATATATCTTAAAAAGGATTCAAGTAGAATAAATATAAAAATTAAAAAAGGAGAATGAGAGCTTGAAAAAACAAATGAAGAAGATATTGGTTATTTTTTTTTTTAAAAAAAAAATATGAGATAATAAAAAAGAAAAAGATATTAAAAAAAATGCTCAAAGATATATAATAAAAAACAGGATTTGAACTGATCAAGTTTTATCATTAAAATAGGAAGCATATATATTAAAGAAGACTATGTACTTTCAATGTATTTTAATTTAAACTATGCCTATCCCTTGATCTCTTTTTCTTTCCTTCAATATCGAACGAGAGTTTGTGGAGTTTTTAGTCTTTTTACTTCTTTTATAAAAAAAGTGGAGATATGGCGGTACATATTGTAATCTTTATTATTATAGAATATAACTTTAAAAAGAGGAGCTTTTATTCGTTTCAATAAGGAGAAAAGTGTGTAAACTTTACCATCTTTTTTTTTTTTACTCTTTTATTTTTCCCTCTCAAAATTCCTTACCTCTCTCTTTAAAAAAAGGGAGTTATAAAAGTTGCATTACAGCTGACCTTGCATATAAAAAAAAATTACCCTGAACTTTTATATATATATATATATAAATATATTTATACATACGTACTTTAGTTTTACTATTAATTAATACATTTCACTTTTTAGATTTTATTTTTTATTAATAATAATAACATTATTATTATTATTATTAATAAGTGATGATATACGTACATACGTAAAAAGTTTACTTTTCTCTATTTTATTTATCACGTACAAAAGAATTCATTTATAAAAATAATGATTAGACTCTTTTAATAAATAAATATATATATATAGTTATATATGTTTTTTTATATTTATTATTATTTATTATATAAATAATAATAAACAACCTTTTTATCCCTTTTTTAATCCTTTAAATCTTTATTGGTCAAGTTAAAAAAAAAAAAAAAATAGAGAGAACCACTTGACTTTATTCTTTCTTTCTTTCTTCTTTTTTCATTTTTTTTTATTTTATATCCTTACTTATTTCCACTTTCTATCACTTTCTTTTTTTTTAAAAAAAAGTACATATTATTCTTATTCTTATAGATATCATTTATTAAATAATAAATAAAGGTAGGTAAAAGCGATATAATATTAATAATAATAATAATAATAATAACAATAGTATAAAATAAAATAAAATGAAATAAAAACCTCCACTTTCTTTATGAAACTCCGTTTCTTCTCTCTCCTTTTCTCTTTCTTTTTTATTCTTATTCTTATTATATTGCTATTATTATTATGATGCTTTTTTTTTTTAATATATCAATAGTTTTTGTTTTATTTTATTTCTCTATTTCTTTCCTCCTCTTTTTCATTTAAATCTATTTTGTTATTTTATTATTTTTTTGTAAATAGTAATAATACTATATCATTTTTTTTTTTGTTACAAATAATTTTCATAATCCATCATTTACTAAACCTACCTTTTTCCTCTTTTTATTATTCTTTTATTAGTAAATATATACATATATTCATAAAAAAAATAATGTATTCATCATCGTCACCAACGTGTCATTATTATAATAATGCGAAACACGATTCACCACCTCAACCACAAGGGAAATATAGCCACGATAGTTCGACTCATTCTTCTTCCACTTCTTGGTCGCCTATAGATAATACTAGTAATAACACTAACAATAACAATAATCAACACGAATATTCTCTAACTTCACCAACACCTACTTCAGCTGCTACTACTTCTTCATTTCCTTTAAATCATTATTCTCCCATGTTATCATCAAATCATCCTCACCACCACCAACATCATCCTTCTGCTTCTTCTACTATAGTCACCACCTCTCCCTATATTTTATCATCTCATCCACCTCCTTCTCATCACCATAATCACCTTCAATCAGATATTCTTGCAAGATTACCTTCTTATAGCTATTCTTTACCTCCTCACCATCCTCATCGTAGTTATTATCCAAGACCTAAATTGACAACTACTTTATGGGAAGATGAAAGGACTCTTTGTTTTCAAGTTGATGCAAATGGGATTTGCGTTGCAAGACGTGAAGGTAAAATAAAATAATAAAAAAAAGGATGGTACTTTTTTTTTTTATTCATTTCTCTTTTTATATATTACTATTATATTATATAGATAATGATATGATTAATGGAACAAAATTATTAAATGTTGCTGGCATGTCTAGAGGAAAACGAGATGGAATTTTAAAAAATGAAAAGGGACGCGTTGTTGTCAAAGTTGGTGCTATGCATTTAAAAGGTGTATGGTAATTAAAATAAAATAACATAAAATAAAGCATGAATGGTTACACCAAGAAAAACATTGTCCTCATGTATTTACCTTTCTCTCTCTCTCTCTCTCTCTCTCTCTCTCTCTCTCTTTTAAATACATATAAACATTTTAAAGGATCCCTTTTGATAGAGCCGAAACATTATCAGAACAATTTAAAATTCAAGATTTACTTTATCCATTATTTGTTGATAATCCTCAAAATTTTATTTATCAAACGCCTATTACTGGCCCAATTTCTCGTATAGGTCCCTTTCGTCCTTATAATAATAATAGTAATAACAGTTCCTCATGGGATCACCGTATGGAATCAACTCACCTTTCTGAAGTACATAATGATGCATCCTCATCTGCACCTATGGGTAAATATTTGTTTATTTCTATTTTTATATATATATATATTTTCTATCTCTAAATTTATACTGATATTTATAAATACCTACACTTTATTTGTTTATATTTATATAAATAGGCTATCGCCCTTATCCTATAACACCAACTTCAACTACTTTTAATGGAAATGACGTATTACCTATAGATTATAATAAGCCTCTCCCTCCTCCTCCACTTCCTTCTTCTACTTCTTCACCTCCTTCCGATCAAGTAGAAACTCAAGGTAATGGTGCTTCTTTTTATGGTGCTTTATTAGATCAACAACGAATGAGTGTTATGGCATACTATAAAAAGCATGGTAAAATAAATAAAATAAATAGATAGGGGAAAATAAAATGGGCATTAAACGATCTCCTATAGGTTTATTCAAAAGTGAATGAAATTTTTTACTCATTTTACTTATTATTATTGTTACTTTAATTATATGTATAGAATCAAATAAAACACCTACTTCACCACCATCATCACTTCCCCCTCCTCCCTCTTCTTCTACTTTATCAAATCCTTTATTATTAGAATATGACAATAATAATAATAATAATAATCTTAACAACAATACCAATAGCAATATACCAAAAAGAATAACAAATACCTCTGCTTTTCAACAATTGGAATCAACGTCATCAACATCGTCATCTTTTTATTTAAATGCATCCAAAGATACCACTTCTCAGTCTTCTTATTTAAACCATAATGAAAATAATAATAATTATCCTTCTTCTACTATTAAAACTGAAAATATAAATAATAATAATGATTCTTTACCATTTACCTCAAATCAGCGTCGTGAACACCAATATCCTAAAAACAACACTAATTCTGTTCAGCGTCACCATCCTTATGCATCTAATAATAATTTAAGACTTTCTAGTTTGCAAAACCAGCATCCTTCTCATTTAAAAAAATCATCTTCTCTTCATTTTTCAAAATCTGTTAAAAAAGAGGAATTTCATTCTACTGATCATTTATCAAGACCTTGGTAAACTAATATACGTATATATATATATACGTATATATACCCACTTACAAAAAAATTAAATATTTATATATATATATATATATAAACAATAATAATAATTACTTAAAAAGAATATCATGATTTGTTTTTGTTTTTTTTTTTTTTTTTTTTTGTTTTTTTTATTCATTACATATATAGTATAGTATATATATATATTTTCATTACTATTATTTATTTATTTGCTCTCTCGATATCTTTTTAATACAGTTTAATATATTTATTTTTTATTAGTTGTCTATAAGTTTTAATATTTTTTTTCATATTCCATTTTCTGCATATCTCTTAAATATTATTGGTGCGGTTATTTAAAAAAAAGAGGTTGATTTTTTTTAAAGAGTTTAAAATTTTTTTCAAAAAAGAATATATGTATTAAATATATAATATTATTAGTAATAATAATAACTATTTTTTTTTTTTTTTTTTTTTTTTTTCTTCCTCATTTTTTTTTCTTTTTTTCACGCGTTAATTTTTTATATACATTAATCATGTCTCATAAATATAAACCCGGATCACCAGCTGGTAGTAGCATATATATTATAAAAATGAAATAGTCATAATTCATATTCATCTAATATATATGTATATATATAATAATAATCCTATAGGACGTCCAGGAAGTCGACCTATGACACCTCATACTAAAGTAGAAGAAGATTTACATGAGTATGCTGGTATTGATTATGATAAAGTAAATAATATATATATACACATATATTAAAAAGTAGTTAGATTAACTTTGTTTTATCTATTTTATTCATTTGTTTATTACTATATGTATACATAGGTGACTATTAAACATAATCCATCTATTCCTGTATTATATGAAGAAGCTTTAACTTATGAATTAGGAACTGTCATCTCGTCCACCGGTGCTTTATGTTCTTACTCTGGTAAAAAGACAGGTCGTAGTCCAAAAGATAAGCGTATTGTCGAAGAAGAAACTTCTAAAAATGATATTTGGGTAAATACTTATAATAAAAAGAGAGAGAGAAAAAAAAGAATCTATCTATAAATAAATAAATAACTAACTCATTACTAAATATATATATATATTGTTTGTTTGTTAATTGAATTATAGTGGGGACCAGTTAATCACCCTATTAGTGAACGAGTCTTTTTAATTAATCGAGAAAGAGCAATTGATTATTTAAATACGCATCCTAGATTATACGTGTTTGATGGTTTTGCAGGTTGGGATCCAAAATACCGTATTAAAGTCCGTATCATTGCTTCAAGAGCTTATCATATTTTATTCATGAGAAATATGTTGATTCGACCTACTGATGAAGAATTAGAATCATTTGGAACACCTGATTTTACTATTTTTAATGCTGGCGAATTTCCTGCCAATCGGTATACTACGGGGATGACTTCTACTACTTCCATTGCTATTAATTTTAAACGTCGTGAAATGGTGATTCTTGGTACGGAATACGCTGGGGAAATGAAAAAGGGTGTAAGCATTTTATTTTTATTTTTTTTAAAAAAAAGATAAATATAGTAGAGAAGGAAAAAAGGAAAAGAAGCAAAGAAAATGGATGATCATCTCATATCTATTGACTATTGTTTTTTCTTTTTTCTTTTTAGATCTTTACTGTTATGCATTACTTAATGCCTAAAGCTAATGTCCTATCACTTCATTCTTCTGCTAATGAAGGCCCTAATGGCGATGTTTCTTTATTTTTTGGCCTTAGTGGTACAGGGAAGGTAAAACAAAAATTTATGTGTATATGAATATATAGATTTATGTATAAAAAAGGATATTAAAAATAAATAAATATTTAAGAATAATAATTTTTAAGGTTCATTTTTTTTTTTTATTTATTTTATATATATTTATTTAGACTACATTATCAGCTGATCCTAAGCGGAATTTAATTGGGGATGATGAACATTGCTGGTCAAATCATGGTATTTTTAATATTGAAGGAGGATGTTATGCAAAGTGTATTGATTTATCTGCTGAAAAGGAACCTGCTATTTATAATGCTATTCGATTTGGTGCTGTTTTGGAAAATGTTGTCTTGAATGAGGATTCTCGTGAAGTTGATTATGCTGATGACTTTTTAACTGAAAATACAAGATGTGCTTATCCAATAGGTAAAAAAAAAAAAGAAGGGAAAGGAAAGAGAAAAGAATAAATATAGGAAAGATGAAAAAGAAAAGACATGTAATATATATCCATCAATTTATTTATTTCTTCGTTCCATCTATCCATCCATCATTTTTCTATCTTTTTTTTATATATGTAGATTTTATTCCTCACGCAAAAATACCCTGTGTTGGTGGTCACCCTAAAAATCTAATCTTGTTAACATGTGATGCATTTGGTGTCATACCACTCGTTTCTAAATTAACACCTAGTCAAGTTATGTACCATTTTATATCAGGCTATACAACAAAAGGTAAATAGTTAAATTTATATATATATATATATTTACATTACTTATTTGTTTATTTATTAACTGATTTATTTTTATTTTTTTATTTTTTTATTTCCTCTTTTTCCCTTTATTATATAGTTGCTGGTACAGAAGATGGTATAGTAGAACCTACACCTACATTTAGTGCATGCTTTGGCTCACCCTTCCTTGTTTTACACCCTCAAAAATATGCAACCATGTTGGCAGAAAAGATGTCCCATCATCAATCAGATGCCTGGTTAATCAATACAGGATGGATCGGTGCCTCAGTCTCTCAAGGTGGAAAACGATGCCCTCTTAAATATACGCGTGCTATTTTAGATGCTATTCATAATGGATCCTTAAATCAAACATCATCATCGTTTGAAACATATGAAGTTTTTGGTTTCTCGATTCCTACTCATATAGAAGGTGTACCCGATACTATATTACATCCTAGAAAAGCTTGGCAAGGCTCACCCGATTCTTTCCTTGAATCTCTTCATCATGTTGCTACCATGTTTAATGATAATTTCAATCAATTTAAATCTCAAGCTCATCCTGATACTTTAGCTGCTGGTCCTTCTATTTAAAGTATTTAAAATATATATATATATATATATATATATATATATATATAATAAATTTCAATATTTGAAATATAAATATAAATAATAAATAATAAAAACAAATAATAAATTGTTGATGACAATGATTTATTAATTTATATATATATAGAATTCAAAAAATATCAAAATTGGAATAATAATAGAAGAAAATAAAAAAAATTTTTTTTATAAGGAGGGATAAATAAATACTAAGGGACCATATTATTGTTGACCATTCACCTTAGATGGAGTCTAAAAAAAAAAAAAAGATAAATAAATAATCCATGCATGAATATATGTATGTAAAAATTCTTTCCATCTAATTTATTATTTACCATGACTTTAACAAATTCTTCATAATTGATTAATCCATCACCATCTACATCAGCAGCTTCAACCATTTCTCTTAATTCATCGGGAGTGATTGTTTCGCCTATTATTAATGTAATTATTAAAATTTATATTTATGTTAATAAAAAAATTTGTCTTTTTTCCTCTTCCCCACACACACACACACACACATATATATATATATATATATATATATATGATTACCGAACTCTTTAATAGCCTTTTCTAAATCTTCAGAAGAAACTAAACCATCTTTATCAGAATCAAGTTGCTGAAATAATTTTGTTGCGCCTTCTTCAGGATTGGTTTCATATTGCTATATATATATATATATATAAAATGAATGAGATTTTAAAAAAAAATGTGATTTTTTTAAAAAAAATCTAAAACTTACACGAGTCATCACAGCTAAAAAATCATCGAAATCTAATTTTCCATTTCCTTTTGAACTAGCAGCAGCAATCTATAGAAAATATGCGTATGTATGGTATATGTTTATTTATTTGTATGTTTATGATCATATTAAAAGAATGGATGATGATGATTTTTTTTTTACCTGGCGATTTAATTCTTCTTCGGTAACTTCAACTTTAGCTTTACGATAAATTTCTGCTAAAGTAGAAGCGTTTAAACCATGGCCATGAGTATAAGAATCATAAAATTGTCTGATTTGATTTACTTCAGCGTCGGTTAAAGTAGAGCCAGTCTATTATAAATACGTTTATTCAAATTTATATAAGGAATATACATTTCTTTAAGCTTATTTTTTATTTTTAAGGTTAAGTATAAAAAGTTGTTTATTACCATTATTGTATATAAATATATTAAATAAAAATATGAACAATAGAAAAAAAAGAAAAAAAAAAAAGAGAAAGAGAGAAAGAGAAATTTAAAAAATGATTTTTATTTTATTTTTTTTCCCGCGTTGATAATTTTTAAATAGGAGGAATATAGTATATCCCTTTTTTTCCCCTTTAAGAATATAAAATAGGTCGTGATCTTCTTTGTTTTCTATAACTCCTAAAATAATAATAAATAAAAAGGTTTGAAATACATCATTTTTTTTAAAAAACTATCACGAAGTTTTTATTTTTTGTTTTTTTATTAACCTATATCCTCCTACCTTATATTTATCTTTTCTTTCCCTTGCTTTCCCTCGCTTATAGTTTTCGTTTACTCTTCTCATTTTACTCTTACCTTCCATTCCTTTTCATTTTTCATTTTTCATTTATTTTTTTGATCCATTATCATCCTTATATATATGTTTTTGATGAAACTCTATTCTAGGTAACCATTGGATTGATGTAATACAATTCCCACACACACGTTATTGGTTTTTGAGTTTTCTCATCATAATATGCCTTAAATCTTTTTTTTTTTAAAAAAACCCCGCTATTATTATTTTAATGCGTGTGTGTTCACTATAAATTTTTTATTTCCTTCCTTTCACTTTTTTATTTTGAATTTGATTTAAAAGTATATGGTTTTTTAAAATCGTAACAGATGAATAATCACCATTGTTCCTTAAAATATACGAATCTGACTATACAAAGAACTATCGTTTGGTTATAAAAAAAAGATATTTATTAAAATAAATAAACAATAGGTTATATAAATGGTGATGATATATTTATTTATTTATTATTTTATCACTTTTTATATAATAAAAAAAAAGACAACCAAAAAAAGTATAGGCTTTTAATTTTTAACTCCGTTTGATTTTTTCTATATTGCCTGGTCAATGCTATTGTTCTGATGTTTATGAGCTGATTTAATTTTACATGACATGTTCAGCATCAGTAAGTATATTGTTTTCGGATGAAGGTGATGAATTTATTTCTTTTCAATTCATTTCTAATTTCAAACAGCCACCCAATTGATTAAAGGCATTTATTTCTAAACAATAAAAAATAGTAATAATAAAGTAATGATGCTATTAATCAGTTTTCTAAAAAAAAAAAACTATAGATGGTGATTATTACTATTATTATATTATATATGCCTTTATATCATACTATTTAATTGATATTGATCTGAATTTTACGGTTTACCTCTATCTTCTTTGTATATTCTTTTAAGCATATAAATTGAAATTTTAAATATCTAATTCCATATCAATCCGGTTCAACACTAAAAAGTTGCTTTTTTACTCTAATACAAAGATTTTATATAAGATATTGTTAAGTTGTATTTGATAATAATCATTTTGACCTTGACAAATGCCTGTTGTCACTATTGTTATTTTAAAAATCGACTTTTTTCATGTTCTGTAAGATTTTCTTTAGCTTTAAATAATTGTTAATAGTTATTTTAAGTAATATAAAAAGATAATAAATGAATAGTGAACTTGCCAGACAAAAAAATTAGATTTAGATAAAAAAAAAGAGTAGATTACAATTTTTTCTTATGACGGAACAAATTAAAAAGTAAAAAAAAATAAAAAAGAAAGAGAAAGAGAAAAAATGTAATCAAGTTTTTATTCTTTAAAATACTAAATAAATTTAGAGTCCGATTTTATGTTTTTTTGGTGTAAAAATTTAAAAGAGATATATTATTACTTAAAATAAGATGCTATAAAAAAAGTAATTTACAAATTAAAATAAAATAAAATAAAAGAAGTAATCATTAACTTTTATTATTTTCATTAAAGTTATAACTAATAAAAACTTACATTTGTAGTTTTTCAAATCTTCGGGAGCAGTTAGCCTATAATTAAACTCGATTCATATCTTTTATTGGATTTACTTCCTTTAGTTCTTACTATTTTAAAATGGAAATAAGAATATAAATATATAATAACTTGAAAGGAAAAGAAAAAAGAAGATAACGAAAAAATTCACTTTTAATTTTTTTTTGTTTCATTGACTTTTAATAACTGATCTGAATTTTAGTATTTAGCATGAATGTATATTTTTCATGCGTGTACAATGAGAAGAATTAAAAGTCCTTTTAATAAAAGTAATTGTAATATGATTCATTATAGATAGTGAATAAGTAAATAAAATACTTGTTTAAATAATGCGTTTTATTTTTTTTACTAGTACTCCCTTTCGAATTAATAATTAACTATGCCTATCTTATATTTTCTTTTAATATAATAAGACTTGCCAACATTTTTTTGGGTAGATATAATAATTATTGGTTCGATGAATGTATATACATATATATTTAATTATCAATCCTGTCATTGTAAAATTTTTGCCTACTTTTCTTAACTAGTATTACTTTGCATAATAAAAAAAAACTCCATTTCTTCTTTTTTTTATTGCTACATGTTATATTGTATGATTATAGTTATTCTTTATTTTTTTTTTAAAAAAAAAAAACATTATTTTAATACTGCTTGCTATTCAAGCGAGAG
>MU612876.1:0-10548 GCA_025201675.1 Cunninghamella echinulata
TTCATATTGGAATCGATTTGAAACATACGAGTCATGATGATATAAAGTTGATATAGTTTTTGTAAAGAGTAAAAAAAAAAAAAATAAAAAAAAAATAAAAAAATAAAAAGGAGAGGAAAAAATATAATTGGAATAGAAGAAGAAAGAAGAGGAGAGAAAAAAAATTTCTCAAATTCATATTAAAAAAAACGGAGCTTTAATTTACAAGAAGTGGGTGGATACAAGTATGGATAATTGATATACATTTAATATGGCATTAAGAGTAGTTGTTTCTTTGGTCTTTTTCTTCCATTTACCTAACAATATATAAATAAGTAAAATCATTTTAAAACCATTTTACTTTTATTCTTTTTTAATATGTAATAAATAACTTACTTCCCAGCCTCTTCCATTATTTATTAACATCCAATCGCGTATACCATCGTCTACTTCATCTATTTCTGTTAAAATATTATCAAGTAATTCTCGACAATAGTCATAATCGGGTGTTTCATCGAAACGTAGTGATCGAGCGTATTTTAGTAAAGTTGCAAATTGTTCTATATTAATTAAATACATGCATGCAGATAATAATGAGTATATATGTGAATGTATCTATATATGTTTTTCATTTTATTTACCTGGAAAATCATCGCATAAAATAAATGGATCCATGTTCTGCTTGTTTTCACATATTTTTATATATCTTTCTTTTTGAGAAGATGCTTTTAAACCTTGCCATGGTAAGGAACCACGTAAAAAATAAAATAGTACATGACAAAGTGATTCCAAGTCATCCCTTCTTGATTGTTCTATAAAAAGAATTAATAATAAATATAAATATAAGATACATATATATATATATATATATATTATTTAATTTATCTACCTTTTCCAAGATGGGTATTAATACTCATATATCTAGCTGTACCAGTTAATGATTTACATTCTTTATAAGGATAATGACGATGAGTAGTAGGATCACGATATCGCTTCGACATACCAAAATCAATCAAGTGTAAATGGTTTTTTGTAAGATGATCATTTGGATCACCAATTAAGAAATTATCAGGTTTAATATCCCGATAAATATAGTGACGTTCATGCACCGACTGAATAAGTGACACCATTTCTTTTCCCACGCAAGCTACAGTCTTTATTGAGAATCGTTTACCACACATTTCAAATAAATCTTCAAGACTAGGTCCTAATAAATCCATAATCATACAATAATCATTCCCTTCCATGCCAAAATAATAAATATTTGGGATCCCTTCTATTATGAAATAATTTAAATAATAATAATAATAATAATATTACTAAATAGTTAGTTATTTCCTTTTATATATAAATGCTTATTTCTATTTATCATTATTATATTTATACATCCTTTCTCTTTTTCTTTTTTCTTTTTAATACGATATCATTTGAAATAAATTGTATAGGTATATATAAAGATGCATACTTACTTAATCCATGCAAGTCCAGATAGACGTTATATTCTCGTTGTAGTTGAGGTATTTCTGCGTTACAAGATTCAAATTTGATGGCAACTGATTTATTTGTAGTAGCGTTGGTTCCTATATAGTAAATATAATAAATATAATAAATAAATAACAATAACAATACTAATAAAGTATTTTATAAACATGTATACATGCTTCTTTTTAATTGTTTTTTACATATTAATTTATATATACCTTCAAAAATGATTCCATAAGACCCTTGGCCAAGTTTTTCCCCCAAACGATGATCGAAACCAATAAGATCATCATTAGTAGGTTCATCGTAGATGTGTCTGCTACACACTTCCATAATATTATAAAAGATAGATAAAAACGTAATAATAATAATAATAATAATAATAATAATAATAATAATAGAAGAAAGAGAAAAAAAAGTAAAGAAAAAACAAAAAATCAAATTTTATTGTGGGGAAATTCTTAAATAGGAATTTGAATTTCATTGGTTAAAATTCATTTGTGTGGCATTATTTTTTTATTTTCATTGTTTCAAATTAAGTTATAAATTTATTGTGTACATATAAAATATCGATATAATAAGTTTACATCATCCACCATCTTAGTTCTTTTTTAAAAAAGTATAACTATAACTTTAAAATAATTATTTTATTATTTATTTAGACTAATATGGAAGAGAAATCGTATTTATTTAAAATAGCTTGTGCGATTTCTTTTTGACGGGAAGATTGGAATTCCTAAGAAAATAAATAGATAAAATGTTTATAAATGTTAAAGGTTAATATTGATTAATAAATAAATATATCAAGAATTATAATTTATCATATATGCATATATATATACCTTCAGTAATAATTCTTTAGTTAAAGGTAATTGGTCTCCTTTTTTAAATATTTTTTCAATTAGTTTCTGTGCCACGAACCCCATATTGCTTTGAGACATTAGCGTTTTACTGCAAGAAATAAGCTGCTTAACATTATTGTCAAAAACGTTTTCTAACTGTGATACTTGATTAAACTAATATACACAAATATAATACAAATAAAATATAAATAAAATAGAGGATTATAATGGGTGAATATATAATTAAATATGGGTATAGTATATATAGACTAACTTTGTTATTTTATTTTTGAATTACCTTGGTTTTGTCATGTTCAAGTGCAGCCAAATATTTTTCTAAATCATCTTCCTGAATATCATATACTAATTTAATAATAATAAAAAAATAAAATAAAATTAGGAAGAGTGATGCCATATATTTATATTGTCATATAATATCTATATTTATTCATGTATCTCTTTATATTTACCGTTAGGATGATCTTTTAAATAATCAATTAGTTGTTGTATTACAATTAATTGTTTTCTGTAATCAGCTATTTTTTTTTAAAAAATAAAATAAGAAAAAATCATTATAAATTATACAGGTATATTTATTAATAATACGCTATTAATTTATAAGGCACTTACATATTGATAATGTTGTTGACTCTTCATATATATCCATATTATCATTAGTATTATTATAGTTCATAAGTTCAGTATTATCCATTTTTAATTGTAATTCTAAGTCTCCTAATTCTTCCAACAATCGTTTTTCCTCCAAATTATATGATGCTGCTAATTGTGAAGAGGTTTGACTATTATTTTCATCTTGTAATTGGTATTGTTGTCTATTTATACTATTTTCTTCGTTATTTAATTGTTCTAATTCACGTTCCTAATTAAAAATAAATTTATAAAATAAAATAATAAAATATATTTAACGAATGATTCATATTTATTTATAAGCATTTTTCTGTTTTATTATTATTAAGAATAGCCCATTACCAATTTTTGTATAGATGCATCACACTCATTTATTTCCCTTGATAAATACTCTTGTTTTACTTGATGCTTTCTTGTCCTCATTCTCAAAGCTGTTAATTTTTCTAAATCCATATCTGATAAATGAGAAGGTATAGTTCCTTTCTGATCTTTAGATGCTTGCTTTCCAAGTATAAAATCTTGTTCATCAACCTATTTTAATTTAATCATATATATTAATTGATATACGCACTTTTTAACGGTAAAAAATGATAATAATGGTATGAATATTTTGTAAACATACTTTTTTTTCGATATCTCGACTAGTATCACCCATATCATCAATAATGTCTTGAGCTTTCTTTAGTAGCATGTCAATTTTTGGTATTGTTTCATTAGATATTGTATGACTTGCTTCTTCAATTTCCTTTTCAGTTAAAATTTCATATTTCTAAATACCAATATATTACATTTATATATATATACAGTTACACCTTTTTTCTTTTTATTGACTTATACGTGTAAATAATAAACATTTATTTATATTACCCTTTCCGTTTGTGTTATTGTACGTATTCGTTGAACATCAGGTTGCAATGCTTTTAATATATTGACTGATTTTGTAAGCTATCAATAGATTAAAATAAAATAAACAATAAAAAAGTAAGTCATTATCATTAAAAGGATTTTTGAACTTATTTTTTTCTAGTTCATATTTATTTTATTTCATTATAATTACAGTCTCTAGGGTTGAAGAAAGTTTATCTGTAGATCCTTGTAGACTTTCAAACATTGATACAGATATATTCCTGCTACTAGGAGTTGTTTGATTCAATTGCTCTTCAGATCTCTGTCGTTTTAATGAAGGGTATCGATACGACATTTTTTTGAAATAAGTTGAAAAATATATTTATAAGGAAAAGAAAAAGAAAATGGTTGAAAAAAAAAAAAAATTTCAAAATTACAATATAAAAAATCGGAATTTAAATTTTTTAGTTGAAAAAATAGAGGGATTTACTACACACACACGTATATATAACAGAAATACAATTTTTGGTATGAAGGGCAAGGATTCCTGATTTTCAAGAAATAAAAAACTTCGCCAGAAATAATACAATTATTATAAGGCTGAATAAACCAATTTCATTAATTCAATTATATATATACTAAATTATTACACTACAATATACACATACATATATAAAATAAAAATAAAAATAATATTTACCAATAGAGAAATAGCCTGCGGTATAGTTCCAAAAAAATAAAAAAAGCATTCTTTAGCTTTTATACTTTATTTTATTTTCTAACTTGTAACAATTATATTGTTTTATCTAAGATGCTACTAGTTAGGTAATAAAATGATTATAAAAATAACATAGTAGCCAAGAGTCTTTAATCCATTTCAAAAAACCCTGTAGTATGTGTGTAGTAAGATCAAAGGATTATCTTTATAGATCTATTTTATTAATGCATTTTTTTCTTCTCCATATATAATAATGATTCTAGTTTTTAAATTTATTAAAAATAATTATATGCCCAATAATAATTATTATTAAACAGAAAAAAAAGCAAAAAATTAAAACTATTTTATTATTAGATGAATATGAGAATTTTTTTTTTTTTTTTTGATAAAGGTATATAAAATAAAGAGGTAATATTAATAAAAACTAATTCAGTTTGTTAATAACATTTCTTGAAACACCTAAAGCCAATGCTTGAATTGTTACTGAAGGGTTAACACCAGAAGCACTAATAAAAAGAGATCCATCGCTTACAAATAAATTTTTTACTTCCCAAGTTTCCCCAGTAACTCGAGTAACTGATGATTGAGATTGATGACCCATACGACTAAACGGATATAAATATTATAAAAGCAGTAAATATAAAAATAAATGATAGTAAATAAGTGTAAAATATATTTATTTACTTATTTATATTTGCTACTTACCAAGAACCCATTTGATGCGCTGTAAATGTACCATCAGGAAAACCATTTTTACGAATAGAATCCAACCAAGCATTGAATTTAGGATCCTTCACAGCATCGGCAGGGTCAATATTCTTATCGTCAAAAACAAATGGATCAATAGCAAATTGAGAATGATGAATTTCTTTAGCTCCCGTCACAGCCATAATACGGCACGCACGAATGGTAGCTTCAACCAAAGATGCTTCATCATGTTTCGACATTTGACTAGTTACCAAGAGACGCCCTTGTTTATCTTCTGAAACGGTTTGTTTAGAATCCATATCACGTGCAATGATTACCTATTTATTATGTATTAATTATTAGTAAAAATTAAATTTTTTTTTAAAAAAGTGTATATATACATATATACTCTATTATTATTATAATTACCATGGGCACAATATGATTAAATGAACTCATAACTTTTTTATGATGTAGCGCACCGCGCCAAGGTAATGAGATAGCTGCCAAAGCAGGGTGAACAGATGGAATTTCAATTTTAGCACCAAAATGATTAGCTTCCGGACGATCCATATCACTCACTACTGTCATGATGGGCCCTTCAATCATATGCTGTTCTTGATCATAAATACCTTCTACGATGGTAGCAGGATGGACGCGTAAATGTTTACCAATGTGTTTGTTCTTTAACCCACTTCGTTTTAAAATATTAGGTGTATGTAAAGAACCAGCCGATACAACGACAATAGTGGAGAAGAATTTCAAGGTAACGTTTTCCTTGACACATTCTACTCCTTTTGCTTGACCATTTTCAATAATGACTTTGTTGACAGTGGTTTGATCCATAAATTGAGCTCCATGTTTTTCAGCATCTCTTAACCAACTATTTGCTGTACCTTGCTTTGTCCCATGTTTACAACCAACAAAACATAATTTACAATCGTGTTTCAATCCACCAGTATTTTGTGGAATATCTTCAACAGGGTAGTTCAATTTACTATATTTAGTAATACAAAAAATCACGGTTATATATTTATTGAATCGTTTTTATTTCTATTCTTATTTTTATTATCATTATTTTTGTTATCAATAATTACTTACAGGCATCCTTCTTTTAATATGCTATTAGGTTTACTGTATTCTATTCCCTCAGTAGTAACACCCATACGTTGACAAACCGTATCCAAATCTTTTTTAAACTACAAAGTAAATAAAAAACCGTAAAAAGGTAAAAATATATTAATAAAAGTATAAACACTATGTTATTATTATTATTATTATTATTATTATTATTATATTTTTCTTTTTCTTTACAGCTTCAGTGTCAAATTGATTGTTTGTTTCTTTTGCCCATTCTTCTATAACATATTCGTGAGGCTAAAAAAAATAGTATAGAATAATAGTTTTTTTTTAAAGAGTGAGAAATCAAGAGTTAGGGAAAAAAAATAGAAATAAAGTTTTTTTTGACATCCGCCGATTTTTTTTAATCACGCGCTTTTTTTTACCTTTAAGGAAGCAGACCAATTGACGGTTGTACCTAATTTGAAGTGGACCATTTTTTTTTTAGTATATTTAACAAAAAAAAATAAAATAATTTTTTTTTATTTTATTGATATATTCATTTAATATATACCTCCACCAAAAGTTGATCCAGCGGCAATAGCTAAATTACCATCTAAACTTGTAAATAAACCTTTTGATTCATAAAATTTATTAAAACCATTTGCTTCATCAGGTCCCATTTCATGATCTTGATAATAAGTTCCTTTTTCGATAACAAGTACAGATTTCCCAGAAGATGCTACTTGTGAAGCCATTACACCTATTAAATTAAATTAAGAAAATATTGTGAAACATGTTTAACTTTTTAATTTCATTTCGTTTCATTTTTTATTTTCAATTACCTCCACCTGCTCCACTACCTATGATAATCACATCATAATGTTTATTTTCATTTTGTAAAGACTTGGCTTCTTCCAAGGTTAGCATATGATAAGCTGAATTAGTTGTTGTTGTTGTTGAAGGATGAATACCCTATATCATTTAATAAATATAAAAAAAAGATTCCAACTAAATTTCGAGATTACTTCTCCCTATTTATTTTTCTCTCTTTTTTTTTATTAATATTATTTTGTAAATAATAATATTGTATATATTTTCTTTATTTTACAACTGTATAAGGATAGCCAATACTTTTACGTAAAGCATCATCAAAACCATAATTTGTATGTAATACCATGATACCGAAAATACGATATAATTGACGAATGGGTACCAAACTTGAATTTTTCCATTTTAATAAAACAGCTTCCCTTTGTTGACGTGATAAGGAAGAAAATGGTTTCATGTGACCAGTTAATAAATAAGAACCTACACTTGTATTTAATAAGGATAAGACGGATAAGATTTGGCTATGTTTAACTGTAGGTGTTGCATTATACATTAAGGTAATGATTTTTTCGGTACAATCCTTCATATCTGTTCCTTGGATACTAGCTAATTTTTCAATTTGTTTTGATTCATTTTCATTTTCTTCTTTTTTTTGGCTACGATTATAATGATGATTAGATAGTTCTTTCTTTTCTTCTTCATTTAAAGCAGCAATAAAAGTGTTCATTAAAGCTATTAATGAGTTTTCTTGATTTTTACTAAGTTTGTTGATAACCATTTTTATTTAAAAAGGAGATTACGTATAATTTTAAAGAATAAAAAATAAATTTATAATAATAATAATAATAAGGAAGAAAAAAAGGAAAAAGAGTAGAATATTAAAAAAAGTCTATTTATTCCTTTTTTTTATTTTTTATTTTTTTTTGCTTGGGGTATAGATGCATAAAATCTAATAAGAAATTGAATGATGTGTTTCCTTATTTGACCCATTTAATTTCCCATCATTTTAAAAATGAACTCTAAATTTTTTTAATACATATATATATATATATACATATATTCGTAAAGTTAGCTGCATAGATATTATGCAAAAAATAATAAGCTATTTTATTTTATTTTATTTTAATATTTAAAAAAAGTTTGAATAAAAGAAGGGCGTTTTAATTGACGTTGGAAATAACTTTCTAAATAAGGACGATTTTCAAATACATTAGTATATAATCTTCGTTGAGCTGCAAATAAAAAGACGGAAGCATAGAGATCGGCCAAGGTGTAATCATTACCAACCAAATGAGTTTGTTGTTCTAATAAATGATTAATGTAATCTAAATGATCAAACCAGGAGGTTAAATGTTGATTCAAAAAATCTGAATCCAAAAATTTTTTTGATCTTGTATCATGAAATGTAAGACGCTCTTCATAAGATACATCGGGATGTTCTTTTGCATATTGTTCTAATTGTTTTCTTCCTTGATCCAACGATTCTTTTAATTGGTCAATGTTATTATTATTGGGTGATAAATTTAATTTAATATCTTCAGCTAAAGTAAGAAAACGAAAACTAAACTGTCTCCATTTATCTATTTGTTCAATTACTTTATTATCATGGGATTTTAATTGATCATCCGCATCTAAAAATTGAGCAATAGCAAGAGAATCAGGTATAACTTGATCTTTCCCATCGATTAAAATAGGTACCAATCCCAATTTATTCAATTTAATAAATTCAGGTGTAGTATTATCAGCATCTTGACCAATTAATTTAACAGGTTTTAGGTCATATTTATCTTGGTTTTTTGTTTCATTTAATAGGAGAATACCAATACTAGAGTATAAGGAGCCAGGTGCGAAGATGAGTGTATTTTCAAGATTACCTAAAGTCATTATAATAATTTGAGTATTATTTAAGTAGTGAGTTGAATAAAATAAAAATAAGAAACAAATATAAAAAAAGATTTTGTGATAAAAAAAAAAAAAAGATAAAGAAACGCGAAAGAAAAGGAGTAAAATAATGTTATATAAAAAACAAAGCTCTTTTATATTGGGCAATAATAAAAAAAAGGCGGAATTTGATCTACCAATCATATAACTAAAAAGTTGTTTTTTTATAACCATTGCAACATAATTCATTAATAAGCTTCCAATAATGAGAAATATGGCATAATAGTAACACCAACTATTTGGATTACTAATTCCAATGTTATATTTCGTTTTATTTAAAAATATATATACAAATACAAACTAATCAAAACCCAGAGAAAAAAAGACGTGTTTTATCCAAAATATTCCTCACCATCCTATCATCTCTATCTTTACTATGCCCTTTTTTTTTTACCCTTTCTCTTCTCTTTTTTTCCTTTTCCTTTTCTTTTTCTTTTTTTATTATATTTTATTTAAATTTTTATAAAAAAAAAGCATTTTGGACCGAAGGTCTTTTTAATTGAAGATCATAATAATGTTTTAAATAAGGTCTTGAGTCAAAAACAAGTTGAGGTTGATCCAATTTATGTTGGGTCCAGAATAAAAAGCTAATGGCATAGATATCTACCAAAGTAAATTGGGAGCCTGCTAAATAAGGTTGATTTTTTTTTAAAAATTGATTGGATTGATCTAAAAGTTGATACCAGTTTTTTTCGTGATGTAAATAAACATCATGATCCAATAATACTTTGGCCCTATCGTCATGAGTCTTTAATCGTATTTGATAAGCATCATATAAATCTGGATGATCCTGTTGATAAGTTAGAATTTGTTGTCTTGCATTAAATAATTGCTGTTCAATGGTTGGATTCTTTTCATGAGGTGATTTTTTACCTTTTCCTAAAGCTAATAATCGAACTTGACGCCAACTATCTACTTTCTTAATAATATTGTCTTGTTCACTTTTTAAATCAATACTGTTCATTTCATTTTGCTGTTGTTTATCTAAAAACTGAGCTATCTTTAAAGAATCAGATATCACTATTCCTTCATGAATTAAAACAGGTACTTTACCATACGGGTTCAGACGAATAAAGTCAGGTGTGATATTTTCATTTTGTGTTGTATCTATTGGTATGAATTGATATTTATCTTGAACTTTTTTTTCATGTAAAAGTAAAACTCCTACATTAGAAAAAAGGGAACCTGGGGTATAAAAAAATGCATTTTTAAGCGTTGTAGATAGTTTCATTTATAGTATTATTAAAAAAAAATTGTAAAAAGTAAAAGAGAGAAAAAAAATAGTGACAAGAATTTTTTAAAAAATAAATTTAATTTTTTGGGTAGCCGAAAATAAAAAATTCACAAATTTAATTTTTTTTATATTCTATGATTAAAAGACGTCCTTATTTTTTTATACAATATACGAAATCTAGTATTATACATATAATATACATTACTATTCCTTTCTTTTCTTTTTCTTTTTGCCTTTTTTTTTAATAATTCGATTAAATGGCTACTTTTTTTTTTTTTTTT
>MU612877.1:0-10524 GCA_025201675.1 Cunninghamella echinulata
TTTTGAATTTTTTGCCTCCTTTAAAAAAATTACGCCATTCAAGCACAGCCAAATTTTTTTATGCATAATAAAATCTCTTATTACCAATATTAGATTTTCTTATAAAATAAAGTAGTAAATATATAATGAATTATATAATATAACAATAATAACAATAGCAATATTTTGAATATTTTTATATGTTAAATAATGGATTGTATTTTTCCATATACAAGCAATTACTATTTTTTTAAATAATATACTAAAAAATTATTTAAATTCCGACGACAAATTTGGA
The DNA here is from genome assembly GCA_025201675.1 of Cunninghamella echinulata. Classification (NCBI taxonomy): domain Eukaryota; kingdom Fungi; phylum Mucoromycota; class Mucoromycetes; order Mucorales; family Cunninghamellaceae; genus Cunninghamella; species Cunninghamella echinulata. Next base: position 278 of record MU612877.1, read on the forward strand.
AAATCGTATAGCCTGTCACATATTTATATATTTTTTTTACCCAGCCCTTTTTATTTTTTTCTTTCTCTTTCCATTCTATTTTTTTTAAAAAAAAACTCTTAAAAAATGTCATTCATTATTAGAACACAACTTCAACATACCTTACATTCACAACCCAAACATATTCTTAGAGCTTATGCTTCTCAAGCTGAAAATACTAGACAATTATTAATCCCTACTTGGAATGATTATTTTAAACTTCGATCCAAACGTTTATTATTTGAACGGGCTAGTTATGCTCCTTGTGCTATATTACCAGCTACCTACACTGGTGCTTATTTTATGCAAATGCAAATCGACCCTACAACAACTATTTTCGGCATGGATCCTTTAATGGCAGCTGCTTTAAGTACTTTAGGAGCGGTAAAGTATATAATATTGTATGTATAAATGTATATATCAGAGAATACTAATAAAAATGACATTTTTATTTTTTATAATAATATAAATATAGGGTTTTTGTGGGTTTTTAACAGGACCTTTATTTGGCGATGTTATTTTCAAAGCCTTAAACCGTAAATATGTACCTGAAATGGATGCTCGTGATAAAGCCTTTTATGAACGTATTAAAAAAAATAGAGTGGATGCTCGTTTTAATTCTGTACAAAACCCTGTTCCTGATTATTATGGTGAAAATATAAAATCCGTATCTGATTATAGATCTTGGTTAAGAAAACAACGTGAATTTTATCGTAAAAGAGTATTTGGTGGTGATGCTGCTGCTTTGGAAGAATAGCTACAATTCTATTATTTAATGTTTATTACGGTTTAGACTTGAAAAAAAAAAGTATATAAAAGATATATATATATATATATATATATATATTTATATTAATAAAGCAATTATATATATAATAATAATAATAAAAAAAGTAATAAAAGTTGAATAATTTAAAAAATAATAATAATAATAATAAAAAAAGATTATACAATATGTGCTTCGTTTGGAATATAGGTTTTTTGTGGATAAGGCGTTGTTTCTTGTGGAATAGGTGGTGGATGAGGAGAAGAAGGAGTAGACGAATACATGGGCGAAGCTGATGGATGATAGTTATTGATTGGAGTAGAAGGAGTTGTAAAAGGAGGAGTAGAGGTTGGCGGATTATATTGATGTTGGTGGTGATGTCTTAACAAACCAATAGACTCTTCAAAAGCAGACATTTGCATGTTTTTTGGTGGTTCAATGGATGGAATAAAATGCAATACAATATATATAATAGCAACAACAATAATAATGACACCACAAGCAATAGATAAGGGAGCATTATTTAATAATATACACCCTATAAAAAGATAAAACAGTCCTCGTCCTAAAAATGAAAACATAATAGATGCAAATTGAGTAATTTGCCCAGGTAATTTAAATTCAAAAACTATTGTGATGGCTCCAAAAATTCTAAAATAAAAGAAAGGATATACATTGGTGATTTATTAGATATTAAAAAATGAAATAAAAATTAAAAATCTTCCTAGTTAATGATCTTTTACTTACATACAAATAATGGCTAATATAATTCTTGGAAAATCTTATTTTTTAAAAAAGAAAAAGAAAGGGATAAATGACATTTTAATATATAGATACATTTATATATGTATATATGTATATATGTATATATAAGCATTACATCCTTGAAGAATTAAACTAACAGAACCAATGATCATAAACGCAGCAGTTACGATATTAATTATTCGAAATATAAAAGATAAATTCTCTGGCATGATTATAATGGACGATTGTATTTATAAAAAAAGTAAAAATAATTGAATAAATAGAGAAAGAAAAAGAGAAAAATTAATAATAATAATAATAATAATAATTAAATTGGTTATATTATAAAATATTCAAGTGTAACCTATAAACCCTGATCTAGAAAATAAATTACTTGATAAAACGTGTTGATATCTTTATTTTTTTTTTCAGGGAAAAAACACCTAGAACAGAAAATGTCTAGTGAAAATGGACTTTTATTATGTTATATACGTAGTAAATAAAAAAACAATTATAATAATAACAAAAATAAATAAATGAATAAATAAAAGCAAGCGAAGGATAAATGGAATTAAGTCAAACATTCTGTTGAGAAGGCTATAAAAATAGTAACTATAGTTGCGTAGGAGTTTAATTTCGTTTGGATTACATAAAAAAATTACTACCAGAGTCTATATTATTTTTGCAAAGCTTATCAGTAACGAACAAATATTAGGCATTCGTTGCATTTATTTATTTTTTTATCATTTTAAAAAAATAAAACGTAAAATAAAAAGTATTCTAATATCATATCTTTTTTTTTACATGATTTTATATACTATTGTATATTATTATTAGTTATTTTATCCATCTTTCAGTAAATTTAATAAAATATATGTAATTATATCAATTTATTAAAGTAATTCCATATTATTAATATATAAATAATTGAATATGTACATACATATGATATGATATGGAGCTAATCTCTTTTAATCCTTAGCATTGACAATTTTGAAGGACAACTCTCAACTTTTAAAAGTTTTTTTTAAATAATTCAGAACCCAGACCATTTGAGTAAATGAAGATATCGCTCATAGAACAAACACCAGGAAGATTATTGTAGGGAAGATTATCCCTAATTAAAATAACTTTTTCATAATTACTAGCCATATCATTAGGATTGAGAACAATCAAACCATAATCATCTGTAACGGAAAGATAGCGAGGAGTATTTTTTTTGGAAATTTTCCAGGCCTCATAATAAGCAGGGTCATTATTATTACCAGAAGAGAGAGTGATCCTGGGTGTCCAGTTATCAAGGAAACTATCAACACCTTCATCATAATATCCGGGGAAACTAGTATTTTGATATACATCAATAACATCTATTTTTTCTTTTTCACTCTTGTCGCTGAGCATGTGTTGAGTACCAATAGTACCTAATGGTTAATATGAATATATATATATATATATAGTTGAGAAAAAAAAAGATGTAATATGTATGTATTTATTTATATTTTTTAAAATAAAAATAAAAATTACCTTAAAAAAATTATTATAAACATCAAAAACATGAGAATGATCAACTACAATGAGAACCGATATATCTTTATACTCGTCACTTCTCTGTTTATAATTTAACATATATATATGTATATATATTTATAATATAATATAATTATACTTTAATGAGTATTCTTTATAGAAAATAGGTCTTGCATAAAAATAAGTTTATATTATTAATGAGAATTTCCTAATAAATATGTATATAGACATACTATATATGCATATATTTATATCGCTCTTCAAGCATTTATTTAGTAACGCTTTTATTAATTCAGGAATTTTATATATAATCTAATAAATAATAAAAATAAAGAATTTAATTAACTAGAATAAAAATTGCCACTAGAGATTTGGTTTTTGAATAAATGCAATTTCAAGATATGACTAGGTATATGTATTTTTTATAAAAAGAGAAAGAAAAGGAAGGTGAAGCAAAATAAAACATTAAAACTCAGCTACTACTACGCATAAATTTTTTTTATACAATGCAAATTCTCTTTTACGTAGTCAAAATTTTTATTTGTGTGTTCATAGTAAAGCTCATTATCCTCTACTAATTGAAAATGAAAAAGGAGGATAAAATATATATTTTGTTTGATCTTTTTAAATATAATAATTATCACATTCACACAAAAAATATTCGCGCCTAATTTTTTTTACTGCGTAGGTAAATGTTTTTTGTAAAAAAAAATAAAAAGAGTTCCATAATGAAAATAATGGAGCTCTCAGGTATGAGATACATATATTTTTGGGCGATCGCCTTGCCTAAAAGGCATCATTCCTCACCACCATTAGTGGTTCCAAATGTTGAGTCAATATTTATTTTTTGAACAGAATCTAAGCGTAGCGAATTTTTTTGTGCTTTGTGTATAACGTATTGCGGTTTTTGATTTACTAGATTTTCGTGTAAAGATGCATTATTTAAACCATTCCTTCTCTTTTTTTTTACTTTTTTTTTAATAATTTATTTTCCATCTTTTTTTACTATATATTGTTAACATAATTTCTTCTTAATAACATCATAAAAAATTATTTCTATTCATGAAAACTATATGGATATTTATCTTGAGCTATTAAAAAAAAATATCTATACTTGATTGCATATATTACAAGCCAGTATTTCTATGTTTATAATGTCACGTTACACTACACTACGTTGTTTTTATTTATCTTAGAATTTCTTTTATATTCTAGATTTTCTATACAAATGTGATCTTTGACAACTATTTTTATATTTTAAATCAATACATCTCATTATATTGGGTTAATTTTTGCGGTATTTTTTTTTATAAATTAAACCCTCAATTCTAACCTTTTTCTTCTTCTTATACATTTTGTTTTAAAATATATTTCATAACATCGCAAAACATTATTCTTATCTGTATTTTTTGGGAATAAATCCGTAATAGAAAGTTAAACATTGGTAATGGCTGGCACTGGTTCATTAGTTGTAAATTATGATACTAAGGAAGGTAAATTTGAATTTGATCCTAATTCCATTGAAGATAAAGCACTTCCTTATTTGATATCCAAAATTGGTCAGGCACTAGAGAGAATACCATCTTATCGCCGTCCTCCTATTAAAACTTTCCAGTATGGCATGGAACCTTTCGATTGGCTGTTCAAGTATGAAGAAAGAGCAAAACGAAGTGGCTGGATAAATGAGGAAGATAAGCTAAGCAATGTGAAGGACTTTTTAGGTGATCGTGCTGCTTTATGGTTGATTGGCAGCGATATCAAAACTTGGAAAGATTTCATAATCAAATTTAGACATAATTTTCAGGCTGTGTATGATGTAAAAATTATTGATCAAGCCATCAAAGATGCCAGCAATCAAATGAATCAAATATACGATCTGGAAAAAAAACATCATACAGTTTTTAAGAAGAAGTTGTGCGGCTACAGTTCGAAGTTCATCGCGAGTAATGCAATTGGTTTTATTCCGGCAGTTCTTTCATGCACTATATCGGATAATATTACTCTCATTTTTGTTTTGACGGTTTGCATAATAGCAATCACTACTATTCATGCTTCCATATATTACTATGTATATATTGAAGGAGCTAGCGTTTTTAAGGTGCCTTCTGGCGCACAAGAATTGCGCGAATCATGTGGCAAATTTATAACTAAAGCAAACGAACTAAAGGATAAGGTATTAGACCATAGCATTAAAATCAAAGAAGCAAGCGAAGTGATTGATGGTGACCTTGAAGAATTACAAGCACAATTACTACCCTTTTTAAAACCCGCTGCTAATTTGAAAATTACTGACAAGTGGTTGCGTATCGAGAAAAAAATTCAATGGATAACTGGTGGTCTTTCGGCATTAACAATCATAATTCTAATTCACTCTATATCAAAAGCTGAAAACATGAACCTTTTGGATGCTGCTCGTGTTTTATATGTTACATGGATATTTGTGTTCATTATTGGATTAATTATTTACAAAAAACCTGAGCATGAATTGAATTCATTGGAAGAAAGATATGGATGTGGCAAATTAAGTCCATTGACTGAAGTTGTCATTGTTTAGAATTTTTTCTTGAATAGTATTTGGAAATTGAAGTCATATTTTATAATAATTTTTGTACTCTTTAAATACTAATAAAAAAATAAACATTAATTTATGATATTTAAAACTTGCTTGCAATTCACATCGATCCATTAAGCTGATCAAATAATCAAGTATGAAATTTAGTACATGCAGTTAAATATTTATGATTAATTTTTGCTATTAAAGTAGTTGATTACTGTTTTTTATTATTCTCTTTAGTTATTAAGAAATATTAATAGGCGATTATTAATGATGGATGAAATTTATGAAGCAATAAATAGTTCAAATCAATTGTAAATGGTTAGTTATTGACTATATAAAAAATATTGAATACTCTATATAATTAGATGCTAATTGAATTTGTTTTTATTTTAACCATTGCTATAAAACTTAAGCTACTTTTCGTTTTGTTTAAATAATGTGAATTATTTCAAATATGCATTATCTATATTTACTGCTGTTATTAATAATGTTCCAAGGGTATATTCAAATAGGTTTTTCTTGGTTTTTCTTCTGTTGAGTGTTCTTTATTGTAGCATTTAGACATCGCTTTAAAACTGAAATGCTATTTTTGCTATTTACTTTACAGCTTTTCTATTAGTGCTCTGTATAAGAATAGAGAGAGAAATAGAAATATAAAAAGGTTAATCATAAAGTTTAAGTCTGTTAAAATGTTATACTAAAAATTTTATATAAACTTAAAGGTATCAAGTCGAGTCTATTATAAATAATATTCCTCTAAACGTCTATTATTTAAATATATAAAACAATATATAGTATCAGAAAAATAAAAGCTATAATACTACTTTTATATTATTTATTTAATCCAATATGTTTAGAATTTAAATAAAATTCTAGTAACTTTATTTAGTATATTTTCTTTAGTGGCTATGTTTTGGTATCTTTTGTAGTGATGAATAAAACTATATTATGATTTGAAAAGCTCCTTTATTATTATTAATTCAAAGTGGAAATATAAAAGAAAAGGAGAATTAAAAAAAAATATGAAATGACCGCATTTTCATTTTAACTTTTTTTTTTCTTTTTCATTTTTTATCGTCATTCAATTTTTTTTAATGGTATTTTATCACTTTTTATTACTCTATCGTATTGTAAAATTATATATATGGCAGGCAAAACATCATGACGCTTTCTGTTATAATACAATTTTTTATACTGTTGAGTATTCAATATAAGCTATTCTAAAATAAAAGATATGACCCTATTTGTAAGCTATTGAATAAAACTCTTTCAAATGGCGCTCCTCTTCTACAACAATTGTATATCTATCGTTTGAATATAAAAAGAATATTCACTACATAATCTTATAATTGTACCACTTGTTCAACCATTTATATCCGTTAAAATAAAAATCAAAGATTGTAATATTTAATATATTAATTCTAGTGTTTGAATTATGTAATTCAAAGATAAAATTTCATTCTAGAGAAATAAGTAAGTAAACCACTTGAATTAAAAAAGAAATAAAGGGGTCTTATTTCATTTTCATTTTTTTATCTTTACTATGAATTTATTTAATTTTTGTATTGAATATATATTTTTAAAGAAAAATTTTAATACATAAACTTTTGAACTATATTCAAATTTTCTAAAAATGGATATGTATTTACTGGATAAATTATTAAAATAAAGTTGCTGTATTTTAATTTCGATTATCTCTTTAGGATCAAAAAAAAAAAATAGAATTAAATAAACGTAATTTATATTTTTTTGAATTATGTTTCACGATAATGCGAAAAAAAGAAGGAAAAAAAAAATAACAATGAAACGTTTTAGGATGGATGGTATCAAAAGGGGTCACTTGTGGTTACGACAAGTAACTTTATTTTATGATTCATTTTTTACGGCACAACATAAAAAACAAGCAAAAAGACTAAGAAAAAAAAAAAAAGTTATTTCACCATTTCATTATTTGTTGTAGCGTATATTTTATTTCGTTTTTTTCTTTTCTTTATTACCAGCCAATACACCATGGATCTTTATTAGATACAATGTTTTGACTATGAACAGTTACAGTCTCAGGATTAGGCGTTGGCGTATAATCTATATAATAATAATAAAAATCATAAGCAAATATTAAATTTAATAAAAAAAAGTTTTATTATTTTATTTTTATTATTAATGATAGATTATTTTTTTTTAATTTTTATTTTTTACTTTGAGTATAAACAGTACTGGTACGCCTTGGTGGTGGTTGCGGAGTGAAGTATCGATCAGGTACATTGTTATTATCAACTTTTTCTATCGATAGCTGATTTTTTGAAATAGTTGTCATTTCAGGTTTTTCTATGTCAGTCATGTTTATAAAAAGGAAGTGAGGGTGGTAATGATGATAATGCTTTTTTTTTTTAGCAATGCAAGTGTACAATGGGGTATAAAAAATTATTGTTATTTATGTATAAAAAAAAATGAAGTTAAAAGTGAAAGAAAAAGGGTAACAAAGCAAAAAAAATAAAAAATAAATATATATTTTATTTTATTTTTTAAAAAAAAGCTTTAATCGATTAATGTCATGATTGAATCAAGAAAATAATAATAATATGGAATCAATGGCGAATAAAAATGTATTTATTTATTTATTTATTTATTTACTATTTTTGTTTTATATATATCTAAGCAAAATAAGCAAAATAAAAAAGTTTTTTTTAAATTAAAAATAAAAATGATCACTTTCCTTTTTAATAAGTCATCCTTTTTTTTTCCCTTTATATATTATAAATATTGTTATTGTTGATCAATGTCTATCTCTTGTAATACTTGGGCTACGTCTTCTTCTTCTTCTTCTATCATCATCACTATCATCACGAGAACGGCTGCGAGATCTACTACGGTATCTTCTCCTTCTTCTTTCATAATCATCCAATTCATCCCTTTCTTTTCTACTGCTACTATTTCTACTACTGCTACGATCATGTCTTCTTCGTCTTCTTTCATAATCGTCTAATTCGTCTCTTTCATCACGTCGTCTACTACTACTACGATCATCTCTTCGTCTGGAAGGTGGACTTCTACTACGTCTTCTGTGTCTTCTTGGACTTGTACTTCGACTTCTGCTACGACTGTAATTACGTCGTCTTCTTGATCGGTCTGGTGATCTCGATCTTGATCGAGATGAGTATCTATCACTTTTACTACTGCCTTTTTTTTCTCTAATCAAATATATATATATATATATTAATATACAAATTCATATAGTTGTATATATATAATTATATTTTTATATATATCGCACGTTTTACCTTTCTTTTTCACGATCATAGTCAGCAAGTTTCTTTTCCAAATCACGAGCAATAGGTACTGGAATACGAGGTAACATAGTCCCATAGTATTTTTGCTCTGTTAATAACATACGACAAAATTGGCCAAGTGTCCTATTTTTTTTTTTTTTAAAAAATTATAAGAATTAAAAATGAATAATAAATATATGTAACCATAGTACTTTTATTTTTATTTTATTATCTTAACACTTACATCATTTGAGGTTTTGGTTGATTAGATACATTCAATTCTTGTTCATCATCTAAATAGTATCCTAACCAATCCCAAAGTTGGGCCGGTGCACACACATAACGTAAATATAAAAATCCAATGGCACGGATATACCTAAAGTAGAATAATGGAGTTATATATATAAATAAAACATTACAAGATGACGTTTCATTATTACCCTTTTTTTATTATTAAAAAATAATTATGCACTATCTTTCCCCCTCTTTAATAATTATTTGTTTATTTAATACTTACACAGAATCAGGATGATCGATCATATTTTCCAATTGTTTAACCGTCAACCGTAGCGTCCACATTTTAAATAAACAACAAAAAGCAGTTGAAGGTGTTGTGCCGGTTACGAAAGGTGCCAAATTAGTTACTATTTATGTAAATATATAATATATATATATTTGTATGTAAATATATCATAATAAAAAAATATATACAGTTGATTAGTAAAAAAAATGTTTACTAATTTAATGGTATGGTATGAAAAAGAAAGGGTTGATTTTTTTATACAAAATATATATATATATATTATACAAAACTTCGATAAAACTTATATTCAATGCTTCAAATAATAGTTTTTCGTAGTAATAGTAATAAAAAAAAAACCTCTTTCTTTTTCTTTAACATAACATCTTACAAAATCAATTGGTAGCGAGCCAGTACCTTCGTTGAAGATTTCATTAACCATTTCATGGAAAGTTAGCTTGTCACTAAAAATATACAAGAAAAAAAAATATTGGACATAAATAACTTCCTTTTGCCTTTTACTTTTGTATAGTAATAGTAAATAATAGTTTAAACAACTTACAATAGGGCTTTGAAGTAACGTGAAGCCAGGATATTTTGATAAATAATAGGATTCATATTCATTGTTGTTTCATTCCCCCATGTTTCTAATTTATTCGAATCGCTCATATTAAAATATAATCTAAGTATAAAAAGGAATATGGAAAAAGGAAAGAAAAGGAAAGTGAAAGAAAAAAAAAAATTATACTAATATATATTTTTTTCCGACAAAAAAGCGGAGTTTAATTTGTACCGGCACTAAATTTTTTATAATTACTCCCTCTTTTTTTTACTTTTTTTTTTTTTTTT
>MU612878.1:0-10521 GCA_025201675.1 Cunninghamella echinulata
AATTAAAATTAAAAAATCAAAAATGAAATAAGAATAATAAAATTTGATAATATATATATATATATATATAAATATATATAATTAAAAAGAAAAAGAAAAAAAAAAGGAAGAGATGGGGTTTAAAGAATAGATTATATATAAAAATGAAATAGTAATAATAAAATAATAAAACGAAAAAAAAAATGATAACAATGTAAAGATTTTTTTAAGGACGAATCACTTTGACAGACACTTCACCATCATTAAAACGTAAAGTAACCGACACACCGTCATTAGCTTCCAACATAGATTCTCTTAAAGCAATTACTTTTTTGGCAAATTCAAAACGTTGCATAGGATCTCTTACACATAAATGATCATGCTCAATACATTTTTCCAATAATCCTAAAGGTAAATGGGAATACACATGAGCTAAATCCATATAGTTATCACCATAAAAGCTTTCCAATTGAACAGGTAGTGTTTGCGTTAAATAATGAATTCCAAAGGACATGGAAGCAGACATAGTGGAATGTTTTTGATTGTTCCCATTCTTTTTATTCTTATTCTTTTCATCGCCTTTTTCATTCTCATTTTCATTTTTATCCATAGGTGGTGTAATGGTGGAGGTCGTTTGATCAAGATAAGGTAACCAAAATAAAATTGTTTCAAAATTCCATTCATGTCGAAGTGCGTCATAAATCATACTAGTTAAAGATTGAATATCTAAATAATCTGCTACATCCAACATAGCTAATAAATTACGTGGTCTTGCAAATAAATACATAATATCTTGAATTGTCATGGGTCGATAAAGGTGACTTAGGACAGTGGTCATGACTTCTTCAGTTACAGAGGATGGTAAATCGTGAAATGTAAGATGATATTTGATTTTATTTTTCTTTATAGGATGATGTTGCTGATGATTCATTTTATTTTTTTCTTCTTGAAGTAATCCAAAAAATATAGATGATCGTGCAAGAATAATGGCATGCAATGAAAAAGATTTATTTATCTGAGTCACTTCTACTACTGTATCAGCAAATCGACCTATTTTTTAAAAAAAATAAAATAAAATAAAATAATGATAATAAAAAAAAGGTTATATATAATAGTATTTTTATCATGTCGATTACTCTTTATCTATAATGTTATTATTATTTACCTTGTTTAAAACCATATTGATATAAATAGTCACCATATTCTTGATCAATAGTAATAATATTGGGATTCAATAACGTTTGTTGCTGTTGTTGTTGCTGTTGTTGAAGTTGCTGTTGTTGCTGTTGCTGAGAGAACATTTGAGTAGGATGTGGGTGAGGTGGTGGGGGTGGAGGTTGATGATGGTGGTGTAGATGATGTTGAAGAGGAGGAGGGTGGTGAGGATGGTGAGGTGGTGGTGGATGGTGTGGATGATGTTGAAGGTGTAAGTTGGAAAGATGTGGAGGAGGAGGAGCCATCGTCATAGGAGGATTAGTAGTTGTATAATAACCAGATAAATGAGAAGGTGGAGGTGGAGGTGGTGGAGGTAAAGTAGTTGGTAGCGGATGATGAGCTAATGGAGGAGTACCTGTATATTGATTACCAGCTGGTGTTGTATTTGTTCCTGCAGTAGCTACCATCATAGGTATTGGCATCGTGGCTGCTCCATTCATAAAAGGAGGTGAGTAATAATAGTCTGCATTTCCATAATGGTGAGAATTATCACCAGCCATAAATGGTGTAGGCATTCAATATATTTATTTTTTATTTTTTCTACCTATATATAAAAGAAAGATTGATTTATATACAAAAATTATTAAAATAAAATATATATAGGAAGAAAAATATATATATATATAAAGGAACAATAAAAAAAAAAAAAAAAAAAAAAAAAAAAGGGAGTTTGATTTTTTTTTATCTTTTTACATTAAAGTCACAAACCCTGGATAATTCTATAACCGTGATTGAAATATTTTGTTGACCAAAAGGTTTACTACTATATATCATTGCTATTGTTTTAAATATAAAAGTTAACTATTATATATAAAAGATTTTTTTTTCAACGTTTAGTTTTTTAAGAATAGATAAGATTTGATGCATATATTTTTCACAATATAAATTGAAAAGGAATATATTTTTCTTAAAAATTACCATTACATACCAAAATAAAGGTTTTTTTTTTTTTTGCCAAAAATAAGCTATATTAAGACTTTATCAACTACTAGAAATGTAAAATATACCGAAATTTTACACGTAAATATAATTTTTTCTATAGTAAATTAAATAATATATATATATATATATACCTTGAAGCAATACATATATAAACATATGGTCATACGATATGTATATTTAAATTAATAAATAAAACTAGTTAAACTAAATTTTAAATGATTTCTTGAAAAGGAATAGATGTGATTTACATTCTTTTGGACCACATTTACTTCATCTAATTGGGCTGAAATAGATATATATAACCTTTTTTTTATATATAATTAAAAGAGCAGTTGCTCTACTTTTTATTTTTGCATAACTACTAGTTGTATCAAAGTAAAAAATAAGTTAAGCAAAACTCAGTTTCCTTTTATAGATTTACGCTTCGGAAAACACAAAAAAGTTTATTTTATTTTTTTTGCTACTTCGCTTCTACTTCGGTCTTTTTTAAAAAACACTATAAACTTTGTAAAACTTTGCTAATTCATATAAATTACTATTTTTTTTAAAAAAAAAATGATACCTAGACTTCCACCCTTTTTACTAATAGCCTTAGGTAGTGCTTCAGCTTTTGGGATTAAAAAGCTATTGGATAATTTAGAAACAAAAGCTATAGCAGGATCACCTGAGCAACAGCAACAAGCTATACGACGATTACAAATGACTCGAAGAGCAGGATGGGTAGCTGCAGGATCTGTTTTAATTACAGCTGGCTATTATGGTAAGATAGATGGATGGATATTAAAAATAAAAAATAAAAAATAAAAATAGGGTAGTTTGTATTTTTGTTTATTTTATTATAATATACTATTATATTGTATTTATAATATTTTTATAAAGGGTATCATTCTTGGAAAGAAAGACCTAGCCCTTCAGTAGTAACAATAGAAAATGACCCTAGTTTTTATGAAAATCAATATGCCACTCGAGATAAACATAATAAAGAAACAGATAAGATACTCGAGGAAAAAGAGCGCCAAAAAGAAGCCCTAAACTTACAACGTTTACAGCATGAATATACAAGTAAATAAATTAATATTTAAATAAACCATTGTTATTACCATTATTATTCTATTGTACATACATACATATATACATACATATATACATATATATATACATACATACATATATATATATATATATTGTTTATATATTAAATTGTTCAAAATATTTAAAATAAAAGTGCAAATAAAACGGTATTTTTTTATTATTTTTGCAAGATACGAAAAAGAAATTTTTGATCCGGGGTAAGATATTTGATAGTTAGCATTAATCACCATCAGTTGATATTTTTTATTGTTTTATTTTTATTTTTATTTCTTGGCTTACCATTATCCAAATATATATGTTATCCCTAAAAATTAAAATAAAAAACGTGATGTCTTAATAAAATATCTAAATTTAAGTGTGTGTCCGAATTTGTAGTAACTTTTTTTTTTGGTGACGATATCACAATAAATCGGTCATTTAAAAAAAAAGATCTCTTTTATTACATTGATCAACATTTCATCATATAAAAATAAAAGAAATAATTATCATTTAGATCAATCAAGTTCATAAACTAAAATAAATGAGAGAAAAATAAATACAAACCAAAATATAGTATGATTATTATTATAAGACTAAAATTTAATTTTTTACCAAAGGGTCTGTGTTAAAATGAGTATAAATCGGCCTTTATTGATTGATTTAGAGAGAAAAGAATATGCGCGCCAAGGTATTACAAACCTAATATATGCTTTTTTTATAAACGATCAATTTTTTTTTATGATTATTATTATTTTTTTCTCCTATCAACCCTCCCGTCACTTTTTTATTTGATATTATTATTATTTTATTTTTATTTTTTTTTTGATATAAATATTACCCAACTTTTTCACTCCCTTTCTTCTTTTTCTCTTTTCCCTTAATTTTTTTATTTTATTATTATTTTTATTGTGTATATTATAATTTTTATATAACTCTTTTTACTTTTTTTATTTTTATTTTATTTTACTTTATTAAGTACACACAAGTTTATACAAAATGATATTAAGTTCAACTATAACCTTATTTTTAAATATTTACCTTGTAACCTCATTACTACGGCCTATAATGACCATGGATATTACATATCACTGTTATTGCAATATAGGAAAAATGATTCAAGATAATAATAATAAGAAGGACAAAAATAATTCCATACAAAGCTATACTCACTTAACAAGTCGATTGGCTACCTTATTAGTACGTACCTTTATTTTGCTTTGCTTATTACTATGTAAAGCTATAAAAGAAGACTATCATGAACATATTCAACCTGCTTTAACAAAAATTTCAAATGATAATAAAATAAAAAAGATTAAAACACAAATAATAAATAATGAAAATAACAACAAACAACAACAACAAACAATTATCACAAATAATAATAATATTAATCAAACAATAGTACCAGCACCATCAACCTCCTCCGTCATTTTGCCCAATGACGATGACGATAATAAGAATGGCAATAACAATAATAATGTCACAATGACTGAAAAGGAAATTATAATGGAATCGATCCCTACCACTACTCCATTAAAAATGGAGTCAGCTGCTTCATCAATGAAAAGTCAAAGTGTTACTTCCTCACCCTTATTGTTACCCACTCCTCCATGTGAAGAAGAAGAAAATAGCGAAGAAAAAGAACCTGAACAAGATAAACAAACAAAGCAAGATGATGTTGTGCAACATGAATCACCTGATTTTAGTCTTTTAAATAATAATAAAAACAACTCTTCTCCTTCTTTAACTACCGTATTAATCAATGATCCTCCTTCCTCTTTATTAGTATCTTCTCAGCAACAAAATGGACCTATTGTTCAGCAAGAACAAGTCGAAAAGGAAATAGTAAAGGATGAAGAAAATGATGAAGACAGTCATTCCATTAATACAAAAATTCCATCTATAGCATCTCTTTCATCTTCTAACGTACAAACTATGACTGATTCTATTGATATCAAACATAATGATCAAATACAAAAGGAAAAAGAGATACCAATGGCTCACAACGAACATGGTGACGATATAAAGGAAAAGGTAATTTTAAATACATTGGACAATGATAAAGCGCTACCAAAACTGGATATCAAAGAAGGAAAAGAAGATCAATTTATCCCTACACAAGAAATCAATAAGAACCATTCATCACCAGTAGTGGAAGAATTACAACCTATTAATGAAAAGAATACTGATTTATTGAAAGAAAACAAGGATAATGCAGAAGAAAAAGAAAAAGAAACCAAGGTGTCGATGGAAACAAAGGAGCCAAAAGTAGAAAAAGAAGAAAATAAAATTCAACCAGATGAAAAAGAAGATAAAACGAAAAAAGAAAATAATGTTCAGTTAAAAACTTTAGCAGCTGGATCTACTATCAATAACCAACTTGAATCAAACTTATCTAATGACTTCTTACAGCATGATCCCAAACAACAACCACAACAACCACAACAACCAGCTTCTATAACTCCTCGTTCATCTACTTCTACTACACATACTACTACTGATACAAAAATGGAACACCGTCAGTCATCCACCTCTCTTCGTTCGAATATAACAATGTCTACTTCTACTTCTTCAAGTTTATCAAAGAAACTTCAATCTAAATTAAAAAACCCTGGAAAAAAATTAAGTAAATTATTTAACAAATCTAAAAAGGAAAAAATCTAAAAAAAATTAAATAAATAAGCTGGAATGTATACTTTGTATATTTATATATTTATATATATATATATATATATATATATATATATATATATATATTAAATTATTATTATTATCAATATTATTATTATTATTATTATCTTTTTAACCTTTTTTTATTATTTAATGAATTTTATATATATTTAAATAAGTACATAATTAAAAAAATCTTTTATAGTATAGTTTTCTTTCTTTTTTTTGTTAATAAATAATTAAATATGTCATATTTTCTCCTTTTTTTTAAAATAATAATAATAACAATTAAAATGATTTTAAAGCATGAAACAACCATATGGTTTGATTTTATTATATAGATGAATAATTTTTATTAAAGAAATTCAAGAATTACTTTTTAATATTTTTGTTTTTTAAATATATAGAATGGAATAATATTGATAAATTATAATTATAAGAAAGGGGCACCACAGTTTTTAATAGCTAACGACTGGCTTTTTTTTTTTACCGAAATGGTTTGTTAGGTTTACAGATATATTCAAAAGGATATGGGTTAGGAGCGATAGGAGGAGGCCCAGGTCGATTAGGTTTACTTTTTGGCATGATAATGACTGATATTTTATTATACTTAGATAATAAAAAAAGAAATAAAAATAATAAGAAAAGTAAAAAACGAAATTATTGTATTTATACTTTTAAGAATGATCACCTTTGACGACCATTATAAGTTTTCTATTTTTAACAATGGAGCTATTATATTTTCTTATCAAAAAGTGGTTAATCATAATAAAACAAAGGAACAATTTCTATTTTACTAATATTATTATTAATTATCAATACAGTTGTCAAAATATGAGCATACTTTTATGCTTCGTATTTGAATTTACTCGCTGTTCTTTTTTTTTATGAAGTGTATTATCACATATAACATTTTATACTCGAATTAATTTGATATAATTTTTATAACAGATTAACCGTATAAAGCTTTAATATTTTTTTTTGAATTGGTGAAAAATTAAAACTCATTTTTTTTTTTGGTACCTCTGGAGAAAAAATAAAATTTGAGTTTTTAATTTTTTGGCGCTTTCTTTCCTCTTTCACTTTTTATTTTTATTTTTATTTATTAAAATATAGATTAAATATAATGGATGATCCAAATGCTGATACAGAATGGTATGAAAATTATTTGATATATATAAATATTTGTACGGTTTTATTTATTTAATAATATTAAAATAATAGTAGTAGTAAAGGCAATAATAATAATGGTAGCAGTAATAATAGTTCGTATTCTATTTCTATTTACTTGTTTGTTTTTATTTAGGAATGATATTCTTCGTGCCAAGGGAATTTTACCACCAAAGGATGAACAAACCAAGGATGAAATAGAAGATATGTATGCTGATGCCTTAAGAGCTCGTATAGAAGAAGAGCAAAGTTTAGATAAAAAGACTTTGGATGAGTTGGATGAATTAGAAGATGATATAGAAGATGATCGTATTTTATTAGAATATAGGTATATATATATATATATAAATATGTTAAAATAGAAAAAAAGATAATAATAAATAATTAAAAGCGAATATATATCATGGTAAATGATGATTGTCATTTGTTTAATTAAACTAGTTTATTCATGTATATACATGTTATTTTTACAACATAAATATAATAGACAAAAACGTATACAGGAAATGCAAAATGAAGCCATGAAGAATAAATATGGAAATGTGACCCAGATTAGTAAACCTGAGTTTGTGAAACAAGTAACCGAAGCAAGTAAAGAATGTTCAGTGGTTGTTCATTTATATCAAGAATATATCCCAGCCTGTCAATTAATGAATCAACACTTAGTATCCTTGGCGGAACAATATAAACAAACTAAATTTGTAAAAATCATAGCAGATCAATGTATTCCCAATTATCCTGATCGTAATGTCCCTACCCTTTTAGTTTATGGTCAAGGTGATATCCAAGCTAATTTAGTTGGAGCTGTTCAATTTGGTGGTATGAACATGACAAAAAAAGGAATTCAATCGTTATTATCTCGTTATAGCGCTTTACCTCCTCCTCCTTCTGATAATGATGATGCCAAGGATAAAAAGAAATCCATTTATCGTACTCAAGCTACGGCAGCTCTAAGCAGTGATGAGGAAGAGGAGGATGACGATCGTGGGTATTATTAAATTATAACCATTTTTTTATTTTTTTATTTGATTATTGTTATTGAATATTATATATATGTACAGATAAACTTAATACGATATATAAGTAAAAAAAAATTAATAATAATAATAATGATATAGAGTAATTTATTTATTATTATCTGTTGAATATTAAATATATATGTACAAATATATAAATAAAAAAGAGAGAAAACTTATAGTAATGGTAATGATAACGCAGTTGTAAAATGATTTATTAATTTATCTTTATTATTTATCATGGATAATATATGTATATGCATAAAAAAACTTCCACATTTTAGTTATTAATAGCACCTTATTATACTATTTTTTTTTTATTTATATTTTGTTTCATCAACGATATAATTTTGACCATTAAAAGTCCAATTATCGCCATCAATTTTTTTTGATTGTATCGTGTGTTGTAATTCTTCCATAAAATGAAAGGTTGGTTTAGGTATTAATTGAAAAGAGTTTGATTTCACATGCTGCTGCCTTTGCTGTTGCTCTAGTAAAATGGATTTGTCATTGGCTTGATCGATTTCTTGATCTAATGTTTGATGTAATCTTTCCGTTAAACGACTTTGTGGTCCTTTTTTATCCATCCAAAAATTGGTTTCTTCTTCATCTTCTTGTTGTTGTGTTGGTAAGTCTCTTTCTTTTTCGTGAATTTCTGACCAAAATTTATTTTTTATACGACTTCCATTAGGTGTACTATTAAGAGCAATAAATAATGAATAAAAAAAATAAATAAAAGAAATGAAGAATAATAGATAAGTATAAGAGCAGTAATCATTGTTTCTGTTTCATCGTCATTATATTTTCATTTTGCTTATATATTCACATATTACCTAATTATTTTAGTAGATTTTAATTTTGCTTTAGAAATATCGCTTAATAAATAGTTCATTTTATCTTGTTGAGAATCATTTATTGTTGTTTTCTCTCGATTATGATGACGATCATCTTCTTCAGAAGAGAATTTTTTTTGAGATTTTGTTTTAAAATGGGGTGTTGATATAGACGGGGAAGAGATATAAGAAGATAAAGGTGTTGAAGTAGAAGGTGGTACATGTTGTATAGAATAAGGTGTCATGGAATGAGTGTGTTCTTGATTAAATTTCCTTTTATTATTATTATTGTTGTTATTGTTGTTATTATTATAAATAGTATTATGAAGATGACTAGCACCATATGTATTATGTCTTTTATTATTGTCATTGTTGTTGTTGATATTATTTCTAGTATGGTACATAATTGATGATGTAGATTTAGATGGTTGTATATGCCCAATTGGTGATTTCATAGTGATATCTATTCCACCTTCACCATATTCTTCTTTTTCATGTTGTTGTTTTGAAAGTGATCCATAATTAGCTAATAGTGATGATTGTTTTTTTATAAATAGTATATCTTGCTGAAGTTTATCTAATCTTCTTGATTCATCTAATAAACGATCATGAAGCACGGTACTAGGCGATGAAGGATAATGATGGTTTGATAAATGACTATTTTGATGATGACTATGTAATACATGATCTGTTTCAATAAAGCTGTTATTATTATGTATATTAGTAGTATTAAAAAATGAAGAAGGTTGATTGGATATACGTAAAGGCGAATAATATATATTGGAGTAGAGTCGTTCTTCATCTAGTTGTTCATTATCTTCTTCTTCTTCAGGGAAAGAAGACTGTAATAAACTTTGTCTAGTAGAAGATGTTCTTTGTGTATTTGGAGTTAGAGTCATTGGTCTTGGTGGAGGAATATTTTGTCTATACTGATAAGTTGATCTTCTTGAAGAACTATTTATGTACATATTACCTATATGAAAATTACATAGTCATAATAAAAAAGAATGCTAATAAATTATTGTATTCTTTTTTAATATATACATGCATATATATATACACTTACTTGACTCTTCAGGATCATTTTGCATATATAATTGTTTTTCTAATAAAGGTGTTAGGGAAGTAGTACCATTACTATCCTTTTTATTAAGTTGTAACTCTCGCCTTATACGAGCTGTATTTTTTGGAGTAGCTTTATATATACTATGTGATGGATGAATTGATTTGATAGATGTAGCCTACCAAATTCAATATTCATATTATTTTATGAATATTAATATTATATAGTATGTATATATGTACATGTATATATTTTCAATTGTTTTTTATCTTTACTATATACATTATTTATACCTCTGATCTCTTTGGTGTCATAACTTTAGAAATATAATTATAAAATTGATCAAATTCCTTATTAGCATTATCTTTCGTTGTTTTAAATTTATCTATTATTGGCGATGAGTATGATCTTTTAGGTGTTATGTGTTCCTCCATGTATAAATTAAATTAAATAGTGAAATAAAAACGAAAGGTACAAAGAAAAATAAAATCGCGACTTGATTTTTTTTTTTTTTTCAGCGACTACATTTTTATTTTCCGGAGATTAAAAACAAATTCTCTTT